>UPTC01000053.1:0-56065 GCA_900537255.1 Acanthocheilonema viteae | reverse complement strand
ATCGAATTATAATTATCAAAAATATACAAGATTGATTTGGAAAAATTAGAATTTGCTGAAAATTCTACGTTAAAAATAAGGGATAAATATTATGGTAGTTAGATTATCAATGTATATACATTTTACAGTTCAACTTCAAAAAGTAAACTGTTCAATCGAAAAGTAAGCTGTTCAATTTTCGCATAACAAACAATAAAGAAGGCACTCCGCCTTTTAGAAGAGGCGAAATGCTTTCTTTATTGTTTGTTATGGGAAAATTGAATAATTCTGGTGATGTATGTTTGTTTGTCATACTTTAGAAGCACAATGCTTTCTTTCAACCAGTTTATGGTCTATAGGTGCTACGTGCGTTCATCCTCGAAATGTTGTACTGTTAAAGTAATTTCAGGCAGATAATTTCAGGCGACAAGCCTCTAAAAAGTGTTAGTAGCTCAATTTTTAATTATTACTGTTGCTATTGCCTATTGACAACGATACTGCCGTTGTGGTGCTGATAACACAGACGTGGAGCGTCACTGCCGATGATAGTGCTCTTATTGTTATTATTGTCATTAATTATGGATACGTTGATTTGATAGCCAACAAAGAGCAGTAAGTAAATGTCTTTTATTAGTAGCAGTTAGTAGTAGTGATATCTCCTCCGGTGATAACAATTGTATTCCTGCAGGTTATGTTGATGATAGTGGAAGTGGCAATGTTTCATTTTAAACGATTTTGAATGCTCTTTCTCTGAATAGAACGTTCTGTTGTGTTCATCATTCAACATTTTCCTGATTTGCGCAAAGAAAGAAAAGAAAGTGAAAAATTCAGAGGAGAAGAAGGGAAAAGGCTCTATCGATCCTGTATTGTATTATTTATTTATTTATTCAAAATTGACTTTACTTCTGTGATTTCGCTGAGAATTATTTGCACAAATCGATAATTTCCTAAAATTGGAATTATGGAGTAAGTTTGCACAATTTTGCTTTATTTAAAAGTTATTTTCAAACTTTACTTTTACGAAGTTTCTTGAAAATGTACTTAAGATGAGCTTTCCTTTAGAATTTAATATTGTTTATGTCTGAAATCTACAAAATGAAACATTGGGCTGTCCATTTTAGGAGACAATATTTCTTGTGATAGGAAGAGAAAAAGTTTTTAATAATTAGACCCTAAGACTTTGAATTATCTGTTTTATAACTATAGATTTTGAAATTTTCATTTTTGTTTCAGTGGACTTTTCGAAACTTGAGCAAAACCATAGTCCTCTATTTTTTTTCATAGTAAACTGGAGAAAATTAACTGCCCACAAGGAATCGCACTTTTTTTTCAAGGGGTCAGATCAAATCTAGTAATTTGATTGCTGTAAGCATTCGCAAAATTAGAATTGTAATTCCATTAACCGATCTGTTTAAACATTTTAAATGGGAAGCTTAGGAAAATCTTTTTTTCCTGGAATTTATCTTGGATCGCAAAGATTTTAATTTTCGGAAGGATACTCATATTTATAATTTTTGAAGTATGGAAACTGAAGTACATGCCAGTAATACATATTTAATCACTAACTAATTAACTTGTTTTTTTTATACAAGAAAAAAATTTACATTTTTTTAGAGGACGTGAAGGGCTAGTAATTATGAAAATTAATATGGAAGTATTACATTGAATATCAAATTGTTTTCAGTATACAAATTAATTAGTTTCGAGTTATTCAATATTGTGCAACAACAGAGCAGAAATTGTAGTACACTAACCTGGAATTATTCTGTTTTTTTGTCTGTTTGTCTGCTCATCAGTTTGGAAGTAAAACAAAGATGGAACTTAATACAATGTCACATCATTGTTCTCAATTTAAAAATTTAAAAATGTTGAGAAACTTCTAAAAATTTCCAATTACAAAAGTCAAGTTTTTGAAATTGTGAAATCGTCAGAACGTTGTTAATGACCATATTCTTTTATTGGGTTAGGGGTTTTTTTTGTCAAAAATCTTTAAATGATTATAGTTTATGATGTTTTAGTAAAGAGAATATTTTAATTCGAATTGTTCTGTATTGTCATGATGAAAAAAAATTTCGATTTATGCAAATAGGAAGGAAAGGAAGTGAAAGAGTGACAGTTTTCCTGCATATTCATTTATTCCACTTCTCCGCATATATTGGCTTGTCCACATATTTGTATTGTTTATGTCCATCTGTCTGTATTTCTCTCTTATTCATCCGGAAGATTTGCACATCGAGATCGGGATATTAGCCATTTCGCATGCTCAAAGGGACTGCATTTTGCAATGGTTCTCATTGATTATTGTCTTGGAAGAAAAGATGTTTGATTAACGCAGTGTCCTTATTAACGAGAAGCAAACAGATGGACATATACTTAAAATTAATTTAGAAAATCCAATTAATATTAGACGAATAGATGATGGTTATGGGCACTGATGGATAGTTACAATGAAATCATAGTTGAGTGGAATGAACTCGGCTGTCGAGAGAATGATTCATGCTGTAAGAGAAAAATGTCGGAAATAAATTGGCAAATGAAAAAGTTCACTCGAATTTGGCCTTCTAGTAAACCATTCATTCTCTCTTTCTCGTTATTTACAGTTTGTAGTACTGCTTAAATAAGAGCAGTTAGTAAATAAAAATACAAACAAACGAGAACATGAGGAGATGAATTAAATAATCGAGTAAGTTAATGAATTTCATAATCTACATGGTAGTTTTCTCGAGATTTGATTGAGAGCATTTAGATATTTGTTGGTTTTCGGGCTGTCAATTTATGCATGTATAGTCATTTGCAACAAGTGGACAGTGCTATAGATGATAAGGAAGAGATTTGAATAAATTATGCATAGTTGAAGAAATGAACTCCAACTATAGCTGCTCAGGCTGCTGATACAGCAAGCATTGTAATGGACTGTTATCAGAAATGATAACCTATGCCTATGATATAGGAATTTTGAATCAGAAATGTAGAGCTCATAAGATGTAATTTATAAAATAGATGGCATCATGTGTCCTAAATTTAACTTTCTATGAAATTATTTTTAAAAGTTCAGGAAGGAGGTAATTTTTATATATCATTGAAGCAGAATAATGTATAAAATAATGACAAGTTTTTATAAAAATTTCTGTCTTGGGAAAATTTGTGTTTGAAAAATATTTCTTTATAGGGACTAAGAAATCGTGGCACTTTGCATATTCTACTATTATTTAAATTTGTCCTCAGGAAGGGGCAAATCCGATTATACTGTTTTTTCTCTTTCTTTTTTTTTATTTGGAGGACATTTTTCTCTATCTTGTGGGAAATGATTTTGAAAGATGCTGAGGGACGGAGAGAAGGCGAATTTTGAAAAAATCTAATTTATTTCCGTTCCGTAGTTTAATTCCTCTCTGTCTTCTTTGCCGTACGTTTTTTTATTTTAGTTGATTGTTGGGAGATTGTTGAGATAATATCTACGAGGACATTATATTGAAAAACGGGTGAGTGAAAGTTAGCCTTTGTTAGCATAAAAGTGACCAATTGAGTTTCTTCGAAGCGAATATAAATCATTCGAAGGTAATACAGTACCGGAGAATATATCTGCTTCATGAATAAGCTGTACTTTGGGACTAAATCTTATATTTTAATTGTTTAGTGTTCGAAAGAAAGGAATTATTATACATATATAACCCAGTTATCTTTTGATTAAGCACATGATATGGTGTAGCAATTAATGATACTTGAATGAAAATACATTTGATACAATGAGCTAGAAAGTGAGCAATAAAATTAGAGGGTATACAAATTGAGTTAATTGAGGATGTTGATTGATTATCGTGAAATGTGCTTGTAAAGTTCTTTCTTTAATTGTATAGAAGAGATGAATTTAGAGATAAGTTTCATCAGTAATTCAGTTACGAGGACAATCGAATGATTTGATTTGATACTGTTCCATTTTTAAATTATATTTCCATCCTATTTAAACAGCAAATTTTTCATTTAATTGGCTTTTAACCATAACTATTGGAAGGATTTCAGTTTAATGATTAGATTTTAGTGCTAATTTATTTTATTCGCCTTGTTTGATTATTGCTTAATACATATGTAGGATTTTAAGTATTATTACAATGCAATTTCGTTGGAGTTAGTGCTTCCAATTCAATCTATTAATTGCAAATTTTAATTCATCTTTTAATTACTATTGGTGGTGGAATTCAATATATCATTCATTATTCCTATGTACTGCTTCTTGCTACTTCATCTTTAAATTCCATTTCTTTTTTATCTTTTTTATTTGTAATAATTAAAATTTGCGAAGCGAAATAGTTTATCCTTTAAAAAAAAATTTAATGGAAAGATTTTTAAATTTTATGCTATACTTGATTGTGATTTCTTTGCATATTCTACCTCATTTGCGTATTGTTTGTGGTGTTGCGATTGATCATCTGTTGCGAGATCATTTGTCAGTTGTCCTTCAGTTGTTGATGGTATTTCGGAGGCTCTCACCTTTACCTGTCTTAAACCTTTTCATGCATTCCTGCTTGAGGAGGAGGTATTCATTCGAGATGACAGTGAAAATTTGTCAGTTCAGTATATTTCACTATGTTATTCTTGATAAATACAAGTTGATGCTAAGGAACAGAGGAATGTAAAAATGAGGTCAAGATTTTGTACACAGAAATTCACTTGTAATTTTTATCTTTTAAGATACAGCCTGAGTGAAAAAAGAACATATAGAGAGATTGATTGAAAGTTGCAAACTTCCAATTTCAAATTAATGTTTTGGTATTAGTCAATTCAGCAACAGATTTATTAGCAGTTGAAAATAGAACATTATGATACTATACCTTATATATATTTAAATGTAAAATTTTCAGAGAATCGACAGTAGCAATAGCAGTGGCAGACGTGATGATGTACGATGACACTACGAAGCAATGGCTTTCACCTGATGGATCTAATGAAGCAGCCCGATCACAAGTTCGAATATTACATAATGTTCATACCAACGCATTTCGTATTGTCGGTACTCGTTTACAGGTCAGGTTTTGTTTCATTTTGGCATAATTTTGCAATTCATTCAGTGTAATCAGTGTATGAACTCTTTTCTAAAGATTTTAGCAATTCATTTTGCCTAATAATTTGTGGCTCTTTACAATAAATTATGAGAAACTTTTGCAATGATCTGCTATGATAAGTATTACTACATTAAGTTATTTGAATATTTGAGAGTTATTATTTGAAGTTTTTAGGACGGACATTGGATTCTTAATTGCAATATTTATGAGAGATTGAGGTACAAGGCAGCAACGCCAACATTTCATCAATGGAGAGATGAAAAAAGAAAAGTGAATTTTTCACATATTATTGTTTCAGTAATTATGATTTTGTCTTATATATTGACTCATTATCAACTTTTTACAAATAAGCAATGATAATCGGTGCACAGACTATTTTAATAATAATTTTAGAGATAAAATAATATTTGTTTCAGGTATATGGCCTAAGTTTCATGAAGGAAGAAGATGCTCGCCTTTTCGTAAAAGTTATGACGCAGGCCTTGTCATTATTAACATCAAGTAGTGATTATCAAAATGGTAAGGTCTTGAAAGAAATTTCTATAACACCAGTTGGAATTTATGCAACATTACTAATTTTCAACTCATTTTATTTGGAATGTTTTTGATTACTGCCTTGAACAGATTCCGAGAGTTTGTCTTTTATATTTAGCGTTAAGACGTATGACACTTTATCTCTCCAAATATGAGAGATTCGGTTTTCGAATGCAAGTTGCTTATTCTTTGTCATATGTAGCAAAGTTTTTGAAAACCAAGCATTCTTTTCCCTTTATTCTAATTTGTCATAGAACAGTTCAGCAGTTCATCTTTCAATTCAAATAATACTTGTAATTCGTAATGGTGGGTATCGGATGATCAGAATTTTCAGTGCTTAGTGTATGTATTTCAGGTAGTGATTTGGGTTTTTCAAATACTATATATCAAGAACCACATCAGTTACATCACAATACATACAGTTCACCATCATTTCGAGGTGCTGACGATGAAAGTTTATGTTCTGGTGGTGGTTCGCCAGCACAAAATATGAACAATTTCCGGTTATTTTTTTTCATGATTTATATAAATATGAAGCGAAATTAGAATAATCGGAATTTAATAACTCTGAGTTAAAAGAAAGATTTCAGAGTATGTTTGTTGAAAATGTTGCTTTTTTATATAAAAGTAATGGATTTCGATTTAAATTCAGAACTCTGTTTGAAAATTGATTAATTTGAAGGGTGATTAATTTTTGAAGATAATTTGAATGATATCAGTAGCTTGTTATTTGGAATCGACCAAGCAAGTTTAAATGAATTTTCTCTTTTTAAATGGTTCTTTTTTTAATATATTTTTTATTATACTTTACTAAACTATAATAGTTTTTACGTAGTGTTTGGTGATCGGTCTAAAATGGATTTCAGTCGATCTAATTACTGTAATGTTTAAATGCTCAAAGTTGATAAACTGAACAACTTTTATAATAGATGCCAGTTTTTGGCGATATCGTGTGTTTTGAGCTTCTTATTATTTTGAATTTAATGGAATATATTAGAATTAGTAGTACGAGATTTATATTTCTTTGAACTTTCTGAAAGTTTGAATTTACTCAATGCATTTCATTATTGTAAGCTTCCAAGTATTTTTCTTCTAAGTGAAACGAATAATAATGCATTTGGCATTTATTTAAGCTTTTACTGCAAAACGCTATAGCGATTATCAGAAAAGATGGGAACATATGGAATAGGTAGAGCGAATCATATTTTGTTTGTAAATGGCAGAATTGATCAACTTTCGGAAGCTATAATATTAAAACCTGACACCGACAAATATTCTGAAAGAGTTATTACTGTAACTGCTGCTACTGTTATAGCTTTCAGTGCAGTATGAAGCAAAAACTAATGTTGATGGAAGGAAGAAAAAGAGGAATATTTGTGTTGTACAGCTTTCAAGGACATAGCCACAATTATATCATTGCACTTCAAAAGATTTTCTATTTCTTAACGAAGGAAAAAAATTTTTTTTCGTCAAAGTAAAGGATGTAATGCCGATGTAATGCTTCACTGCTTTCCCAGACCGTCGAAATCTCGAAGTTTTATCTCTAAAAAATGGATTATATCTGGAAAAGCCGAGCTCATACAAATGTTTTCGTTGTTCTCAGAAAAGAAAATCTCTTTTTTTACTTTTTTTTCAGTCTCGGATAAGAAATGACGATTATGATAGTTACATTTTCTGATGATTTTCGTGGTCATATGAATTCTAATGATTAGCAGATATAAATTGAAATTGAGATATATTTGAAATTATTCTTTATTTCATGTACAGGCATTTCAGATTTATAACAGCTGATTATGTCGTTAATTTTATCGCGAACTTTGCTCGAAAACTGAATTTTATACCTTAACATTTGCTCGACCCTGTCCATAACTTCTCTATAATTCCGAGGGAATATTTTGTTTGAAAATCGATTAACTGAATTTTGAGAAATAACAAATTTAATTAATATAGAAATGGATGAAATTCCATCAGTTTAATTTATTACTTAATGCATATTTAATAAACACTGAATGAAAGTGAGACAGGCAGTGCATAGAATTGGTCAAAAGTGCATGCCGAAAGCTAATGACACGATTTTTCTAAAATATCTCTCATAGCACTATGTTCATTATTTCTACGTTCAAATTGGTGAAATGAACTGACAATTTACTTGAATTTTTCAAGAAAAATATCTTAATTTCTTTTCATACGTTTTGCAAATGCAACTTTGTAAATTTAATTCAACCAAATTTTTGTTTTATTGATTTTTTTGGGAACCCAAATTTGTCCATGATTCAACATAGGAGCTTTTTGTTGAGCAAAATCATGTTACTTCAAAATATATTCCTTTTTTACCGCTTTTTATGTTTCCTAGAAAAGAGGCATTTCGAGTTGGTGTATTTTTTATGAATGAACAATATTCGTTTGAAACTATTTGATATTGCTGAAAAGACGAACAAAGAATAATCCACTCAGTGCTATTGGGTGATTCTGCTATTGGAAAAACTGCAATAATTGCAGGACTGGCAAATAGAATTGTTACGGATAATGTGCCATTTGATTTGCGTGATGCGAAGGTCTTAGCCTTAAATCTTCGCGAACAAAGCTAATCAAAATTCTCCTAAGTTTTCTTTTTATCTATAAAAAATCCTATTTTTGATCCTAATTATATCGGTCTTTCGTAACAATCCATCAAGAATTTTGGTTAGCTTCTTAGACTGATTGGTATGATATCAGAAGTAGCATTAAGTGTCCCAAAACTAATGTCTTAACAAGTTTAAATTTCTATTAGTACAGTTAAAATTTTAGAAAAGAAAAATGAATTATTCTGACAAAAACGGAATTTACTGGAAAGTTCGACTTATAAATTTTTTTACAATGTTTTTTGCCATCTATTGCGGCTTTCTACTTTGCTAAATTTTAAGTGATGGAACAGTCATCGGCATTCTCTTGACGATGGACAGTATTTTGTGTATGTACAGCAAATAGACAACAACGATTTCAATTTAAATGAATTTTCGAATCATGAAATGATTCACAATTAGTCAAAACAAATTTTCTATCATACTGTCAGCACACTTTTTCTCATCTCATTAGTATATGTTTTAAAGTAATTTTTCTTAATTCGAATCAGGAATATTAATTCATTAGATAATTGGCACTGATATTTAGCATTTTAAGATTAGAATATCAAATAATTACATAGCAGTAGAGGATTAGTTTGGCAATGAAAAAGTTGTTTTTTTTTTTGCTTTTGACTGCTTAATCCAAATAATAATACTCGCTTATTCCAATTGTTAATCCAAAAACATAAATAGAGTAAAGCATAGCGAAAATAAATGTAAGAGAAGAGTTAATCATTTAAAGCTTTTGTAATTGTAATTTTTGATGTTATATCAATTTAGAGTAAAAAAGATGACCAGGAGTATATGTTGAAAAATTTTTTGCAACTACATTTACGGCAAAGCAAACAGAATAAAATTAGAGAAACGAGAACTCGTTTTAATTGATACAACTGAACTAAGTTGTTTGGACAGGAATTTGTCCTAATGGATACATTTTTTCAACCTCTTTTCCACCAATTTTTTTGTTTGCTATTCTAATGACCGGTTTATATTGTCAAATTGTGGATTTTAAGCCAAATTGCTCATCTGATCTTCATTATTTGGAATTACAATTCGTTCATGTTAAACATATTCAACAAACGATGTTCTATTAATGACTGTGGTCGTTATCCTAGAAAGGCAAATTTGACCAAATTTATCTTAATTCATCTATCATAACTTTTTAGCTTTATGCTATATCAGAATGTTGTTTCTGATTTAATTCTTTACGTCCAATTTATTTGAATCACTGGAATTGAATCAATTAATTCAAACTTCATTGTTCCTGTTATACGTATAATACATTCTCTAAATTAATGCAGCGATGTATATAAACGATTTCATGTTTTGCTGATCCATTGAGATTAATAATCATTTCGCATTTTAGTTCATAATTCTTCCGATAACTCTTCGTTTATTATTTTTGTAATTTTCAACTTTAGAATCATTAGTTCCATTCTGGTTAATAGCAAATTTGATAATTCAACAATAATTTCAAGATTATTTTTAATCTTGTTTGTATCAAAAATTTATATGCTGGCATTGCTATGTTTTTCTTATCTTAAATTTCGTTCTTTTTTATTTTTAGAAGCCATAGGAGTATTTTTATTAGTTTGAAATATATGGTTGAGAGAATGTTAAGTTATGTGAAGGCTTTTTAGATTTTTCATATGTATTTGCGTATAATCCAAGCATATTAAGTAGAAGGAGAAAGTAGGCAAAAAAAAAACATTTTTTTTTTACCTTAGAATTACTCTACACTCACACGTTTTGCTGCATTTGTTTTATTTTTCGAAATTTTTGCTCTTTTGAAGAATTATTTGCATTATAATATTTACTGTTTTGCATGGCTTATATTTGATTTAAATGGAAGAATGGCCAGCTGCTTGTCTTGATAAGCCATTTTGCTGACTGCGGAAATTATTGCCTTTCCTATGGCCTATATAAATTTTATAGATTTTAAGCCTTAATTTGTTAAGGTAAAAAGGAGCAGGTGTTAACTGAATGGCAAAGGTTTCCTGGTTGGATCGGTCTATCTTTTTAATGGTTGCTTCTTCATAAACATAATCTAGTTATGTTCATAACGAATAATGAAGCTAGGAGGGAGAGGGGAACTATCATTAAATATTTTTTTTTTTTTATTTTAATGAAAATTGAGGAATTATTGCTTGACAGTAACATTTATTTTAATTGGAAGTTAACAAGAATTGATCATGTTAATTGTAGAAAATCGTCACAATCGGTACAAAGTTCAACCAGTGGTACCGGAAGTGCAACAACCATGATGGCATACAATGTACAACGGCGTGCTTCACAAGGTTCATCGAGTTCCTCCAATGGTTCCTCACTACCTCCTGCAATTTATGCAACAAGTTCTGCCAATAATAACTGTCCTGCCAGTAGTTCTACTCGACCTGCTCCACTTGCATCTCTCGCAAGCAACTATAATTCCACACCATCACTTTCTGTTAGTTCTACCAATGTTGGTAAGTTTATTTTTCTGAATTTTTTGAGAAATTAACTTATGTGTCTTGAACTGACTTCATTCATTTCTAACTTTTCTCTTCTTTACAGCAGCAGTTTCCTCAAATGCACCACCAGCACCGCCACCGCCGCCACCTCCATCTTCCCTGTCATTGCGCAAAGGAAGTGGCAGTTCTATTGCAGATCAGTTGAAAAAAATACAACTTCGGAAAATCAATGCACCACAATCATCAAATTCAGGGGCTTCCGGTATTTTTTAAACTTGAAATTTAAATTTAAGATTCTTTTGAATTTTACTATGCAGTCAAATATTTCCTGTATAGTAGTGGTCAGATCTTTCTCAGATTGCAGCTTTTTATGTAGTTCAACATCTCTCTACATTGATGTTTATATCTTACCCTGCAAATTTTTTTCGGACATATCTTGTCATTTGAAATTTTTATTGTGTTGAAAGACAACTTAAAAAAATGAAATTATTCTTTTAATCGTTTATAAATGTGAAGACTCATTGCGTTTATTTTTTTTTAATTGTTTATAAAATAATTTTTTTTACGACGTCGGATGCATTTTTTAGGCGGTAGTAATTTGTTATCAGAGCTGGAAGCAACTCTCAGCAAACGTAAAAATCAATGTGATAATAGTGATTCTCGCTCTATCGGTTCGTATTTTTACGCAAATATGAGAAAAATAATACATTGCAATTGTAGTGCAGAAATAAATCAGAATGTGTCATAATTGATTCATTTAAGGGAGTGATACGGCATCCTCAACAATTGCTGTCGACAACGGGACTTTACGACGTCCGTGGGAGAAGCAAGTTAATGGCAATGCAAATATTATTGATTCTCCAAAAGTAAATTGCAAGTAAGCAGTCGTTGTTAAAGTATATATTTTAAGCATAAAGAAGAACTCAAATGGAACATCAGTTTGTGAAATTTCAAAAGTCATAGGAGATATATCCTTATCTTAACGTTGTTTAACAGTGCTTTTTAAAAAAGCAGATTTTTTACAAAAAATAACTGTAAAGAAATTTTGGACATTATTGTTTGTGTTGGAACTTATTAACTTTCACAAAGGTCATGGTGAATATATAGTCAAATTATTATAATGTCTTTGTTAGTGCAGCGTGGAAAAATGTCACTCGAATATTTTTATTGATCTTATTTTGAAAAAAAAAGTGTTGCACACTGGACACAGTCATCCCAGACTTCTTTGCATTATATTATCTCTCACTTTTAGTTTCAATCTTTCATGTGAGCATAGCGTTTTTTTTAGATGTTTCTATGATTTTTTTTGAAATTGCTTATGATTTGTTGAATGGCGTCGAAGTTTAACATATATTGCCGCATGTCTGTATCTTTTATCACAAACATGGTTGATTCAACTGATTTTCAGATTATCAAGCTCGAATTCGTTGAATCAAGAGGAGTCACGAACTGGAGGACATGGTGCTGCTGTAACAATAGAAACTTTGGAGAAATGGAAAGAAGAAATTTTAAGTGAATTAAGACAAGAAGTAAACAAGGCAAAAAATGAAATTATCGAAGCTTTACACTCCGAATTATGTTTGCAGCGAAGGTAAAAAGTGCTTCTTTCATTTTTGTTATGCTCTCCATGTCTGTGTTAAAATAGAGTTCTGATAATGACATGTTTTGATATTTTGTTTACTTATATTAGCACTGCGATTTATTGTCAACTCAATACTTTCATTACTTTTCTCCATCGATTTGTGTTACTCACATTCTCTGTCTTTTATTTTCAATTATGTAATTTCTGAAAATGAAAATAATAAAAGAAATGTTAGCCAGTAATCCATCACCACCATACTTTCACTACTTTGTGACATGCATTCCAGATGGCTATAGACTTTTGTCTATTTCTTTTATTTTTTATATTGCCAAAAGCAAAGAATGTATTAAATGATATTAGGAGAAATAAAACTTCATAAGTTAACTAATGAGGAAGTTATTGCTTAATTTTGATGAACATTGAAGAGTGAAGAATGTTTGCTTTCATCTGCTTCCGTCTTTTTCGTGTCATTCTTTCACTCTTTGCTTGCAAATCTCCATTTATTTGCTTATAGCTTCTATATATATGTGAACTAGGAGTTGACTTGAAAAAATGCGAGAGTTTAAGTATAGTGTTATTGTTTTTACTGGTAGTTCACATCTCTTCCGTTATTGTATTCTCTTCACTAAGAATTCTAAATTACGGTCAACCACTGTTCCTTCTTAGTGATTTCCATTATTATGAAATTTCCTTTTATATTCAAATAAGCTTAAATGTTTAGTCATTTAGTTATAGCAAAGAATTTTTTTTTTTATTTCTGTTATATTATGGAGATATTGAAAATGAAATATTTTGTGTTTTGTGACATTATTTTAGATCAGTATAAAATTCTGAAAATTTTGAAGTAACGAAAAGAAATTTTTCGGCTGAACAATCTATTCAAGTTTTTAAATTCGTACTAAATGAAAAAATGAGGTAAATCCAAATTTTACGCTATGCAAAGAACAAATTCGCTTGGCAGTTGATTAAATTTAATTAAAATTACGGGAAGTAGATAATTCTGTCAATAGTTTACTGTACTTTCTGGAAGGTTTATTGTCAATTTTTTCAATCATTGTGCTTTTTCCATACAATTTTTTTTTTCAGTTTCTAAGCTGGTATTGATATATCAGTGTATTTGAGCTTGCTCTTTAGTGTTGCCTTTTTTATTTGTCATCAAAACTGCGCCGTTCATTCACCTAATATCACTAATGCATTTCCATTAGGGTGTCCACTCTAAAATGTTTTTTTTAAGTAATTAATTGCAACATTTCTTTTTTCTATTTATGTATGTACGGTTGACGATTCGTAAGAATTCACAAGTTTGGATTTTTCTAATAGATTCTGGAATATAAAGTGCATAATTTGCATTGGAGCTTTTAAAGTTTTTGATAAATGGTTTATAGGAAAGATTTGTTAAAGATCGAAATTATTACCTCTTTGTTATCTTTTACAATTTAACTGGTTGTAAAATTTCAACAAACAATCGAGATATAAGTGAATTAGGTGAATCACCTTATATTTATTTTATGTAGAACTTTTAATATATCTTCGAAATTTTACCCAGCAATGATTGAGTGTAAAAAATGATTAATTTATGCACTTTTATTCATAAAATGCTGCTTAATGTTATCAGCTAATTGAAATTTTTTTTATAAATTTTCTTGTCGTTACCTTTTAAACTGTTTATTTTGCAGAATTTTTAAAAAACCATTTTAGTTGATAAGATTTTATTTAGCTTCTAGGTATCATTTGTCACGTAGAAATAAAACCTATCGTTGTTATCATTACAATAAAATGATGATGACAACAACAACGATAGATATCGTTTATACACACATAAACAGGAAGATTGTTTACTTGATAATTTGATAGCATAGCATTAATATCGATACCGTGTCATTTTTGAAGAATAAAAATTGTTATCAATAAAATTAATCTTTAAATAAAATTAATCTTTAAAAGACTTATTAGTCAAGTATGCAATTTTCAATTATTTATTTTATGTTTTGTTGACATTTGGCATTATGTAATCCAATTAGGAATTTGAAATTCTTCCTTCATATGTCAACATCGATAAATTGATGTAAATTTTTGTAGGTATCCATGTAACTCTCTGTCTCTCTTTCTCTCTCTTTAACCATTTTTAATCAATACATTCATTTGTTGTCATCATTTCGTTGGTATATATTTTTTTGTTATATTGACAAATATATCCAGTGATTTGTTTCAATTTTTTATTTAATTTTAATTGAAATTTCAATATATTTATGTCTATACAATTTCATTGAATTATATTAATAGCGTAAAAATTATTTTTCTTTTATTTTATAGCATCTATTAAATAACAAGTTGTCAGTGAAATTTTGAGTAATAATTTTTTTTGAGCTCATCGGTTTCCACACAGTGTGCTTTCTGTTTTAGTAATAGCTGTCCTATTGTGTTACTGTAATAGAAAAAATTATCCGAAAAATTTTTTTTGTGGTAGTTCAACCGATTATGAGTCATTTTAGGACAGTTTTCAATTTTTTTGGCTAAAAGAAAAAGGGCAGAATTAGTTCGAGAATATAACCTATCGTTGTTCACAACTGACTGGCTCTTTTATCTTCAGATATAAAAAATTTTTAAATTTTCAAAAAATGGAACATATGTATGCCTAGCATTGGGAATTAAAACTTTTTTAGTTTGAAATTTCATTCAACAATGGAACGTTTGCTTTGCAAATGCCAATGTTCAGGGAAAAGTTTTAGAATATCATATATATTATGCTGAATGCAAAGTCTTCTGAAATTCATATCGTTGCTTCCATATCGAAATTTCCTCATGGCGTGAAGTGAGTTTTATTCGCAGACTGAAATGAATCTATTAGCTTTGTTGCTAATAGCAATAGTATTGGCGCATACGGATATTGAACAAGTTGGTGATTTCGATTATTTCGAACTAACCTTAATTTACCCAACATCTGTTTGTCATGCTTATAACCAACCTGCTAGATTTATTGCCAAGGAGACGATTAATGATTTTTGCAAAGTACCTGTCAACGCTACCCTGTGGACAATTCATGGGTTGTGGTAGGTCCGAAGAAATTTAGGTTTTTTCTTTCAAACGCTCACATCTAGAAAGATCCACGATAAAATTTTTCAATTCAGATTTTTGATTTTTTAAGTGTAGTAAGTTTCGAAAAATTTTTACGTAATACGAGTCTCAAAAAATTTTTACGTAATACGAGTTTCAAAAAATTTTTACGTAATACGATAATAAGGGTTATCCATTTTCTTCATTGCAAGGCTTTATTTAAAATTTTGTCCAATTGGTTGTAAATTTATATATAAATATCTTAATTATAAAAGTGAATTTCGAATTTTCTCGATTTTAAGGCCAAATTATAAGGACGGATCATTCCCGCGATTCTGTGATCACAAGAAGAAGTTTGATTTATCCAAACTTCTTCCAATTAGACAAAAATTGGAAAGGAACTGGCCAAATTTGCTTGTAACGCAGTCTGTATCGTCACTTTGGTAAACTCAAATATTTTTCTTATAAAAAATAGCGAATTCAAGAACTAATGTTGAAAAACTCTTATCATCGATTTCTTCCTTTCAGGACTTATCTTCAAGAAGTGATAAAAGGCTTGTTAATGAATTGTTTTGGGATCAGTAACATTTCGTTCTCAGTTAGTGATATCATTACAGGAAGCATGAATGGGAAAAGCATGGAACATGTGCACAAGATGTAAAAGAAGTCAATGATGAAGTGAAATATTTTAACAAATCTCTTGTTCTCTATGACCAGTTTGATATCGTCGGGTATCATTTTTGATTTTTATTCTTGCAGTAAAAATTATCGTTAAGTAGTGATATTGGTGAAGAACGAAATCCAGTCAGTCGGATTTTTAGCTCACTGCTGTTTAATTTTTTTTCCTTTTTTGAAAACTTCTTTTGAGTATGGTTAAATTTAAAATAGGAAAAATTTTCTAAAATAAATTGTTGAACGATCGTAAAAATTTTTAAAACATCCATAAAATTTGTAATCTCTTGTTTGATCCAACTTGTTAATATTTAAAAAATCTACAAAAATATATTATTTTTTCAGTTTTTTCTTTTTCACTTACACTATTCTAAATTTAAATTTAAATTTTATAGAATGTTGGAAAAACAAGAAATTATTCCATCACAAGAAAATTTATACGATAAAATGTTATTAAATCGAAGTCTAACATCTGCTTATGGAAAAAATGTGGAATTTCATTGCCTACAAGATAAGCAGGTATTTTTATATAGCTTGTTTATAATTTCTCTCACTATTAACTATTGCTTTCACGCATTCATTATTCACAGTTTGCAGACCAAAAATTGGTTATTAGCTGATGTTCGTCTATGTTTAACAAAAAATTTCCAACTTATGGATTGTAAGATGAAGCCGTGGAAATGGCAAAATTTGAAAAAGTCATTCTCATTAACATATCAGTCTTGTCCTGCATATGATATCGCCTATCCTACTTTCAATAATACTCCTTCAGTTAATAGCAATAGCATAATTGTCGGATGTTTAATCTTATTCTCGACATTGTATAGTTTATGGAATTGCTTTTATCTTCAGACATTAGCATTCTAAAAATTCTAATCGACTCATCAGAAAGTTCATTTTTTTTCTGCTTTTCTATTTCTTTTATTTAATTACTATTTAGTATAATAAGGAATAATACGAAAGAAGGAAAGATTTTGAGAAAGTGAAGTGATGAGAAATTTTAGATTATCAGAGAAAAAAGCCTAAAAGTTAAATATTACTAAAGAATACTTTGCGAAAGAGATTTGGAAGATTTTTACATAAAATAGAACAGTTTTTGTTGATAAGTTACTATTAGTCACTGTTAAAATTTAACAGTATATCAAAGATAGCAAGTTTTTTTCATTCCAATACATTTTGGCATTCTCAGTTTATAAAATATTTGAAATATACATATTAAATTTTTAGTACATTTTCTTCGTGAAGTTTATCTTTTTATTGTGTTATTTGATGATATTGTTTAAGCAAGTATTTTTTGCTCATATTTTATGATATTGCCTAAGGCAACTACTTTTTTTGCATTTCGATTAATTTGCATTTATATTTCTATTTCTGTATTCCTTTACTCTGCTAATTTCCCTAATTTTTTAGAAGAAACTCGGAAGAGAGAATCATTGATGTTGCATACAATCAATAATGATCATATGTAGGTAGAAATTAGCTGTAAATCAATTTTTTTAGCTGGTTTGTTTTATATCTGATGATTTTTGAAGTTTTCCAATGACAACAATGAATATCTGTGATATCCTAATTCAGTCTTGAATTTTTTTTTCCAAATTATTTTAACGAAGAGATGAGAACGACCATTAGGGTAGATGAAATAGATAAGCGATAAATTGACATGTACAATTCAAATTTTTGGTCTTTCTGTGAAAGGTTAAATTTTATTCGTCTTGTTAGTAAGCGAATGAGTGGTTTTATTTTACTTTTATACAAAAACTCATATACACACTGAATGAATCATTACAATATGATCTTTTTTGAATAGAATATGCATAAAAGTGCACGACAATAAAATCGTAAATTGAACTCGTTAATATTAATTCCATCACTGATAATATCTAAATTTTGTAATATATTATCTGCGAAGCAAAGAAGGAAAAAATGTTTTCAAATTTATATTTTTCAATTATTAAACAAAAATTCTTTTGACTTCATAAACGCTTATCAGAATTATGCAATTAACTGCAATCGATCGTTATGGATATTTATAGTGATACTGTCACTTTAATTTCGTCAACTCAATAACCATAGCAAAGCGGAACATATTTAAGAAATGTTTGTTGTGCGAAATATTGTGTGTGCTCACGAAGCGGAAGTGTCTTTTGAATTAATAGTGGAATGATAAGAGGAATTGCATTACTCCCCACTATCACTATCTGCAGAATAAAGATGCTATCATTTGAATTTATGTGCTCCTTTATGGTATACCAATCATTTGATAATTATTAGAAAACTTTTTCACCAGGGCAAGCTAAGAAGAAATAAGTAAATAAAATTAAACTTTTCGATGCATAAAAATTTCTTGAGAATTAAAGGCAAATTAAAATTTGTTTGCACATTTATGCAAATTTTTATATTGCTAAATGACTTCATCTAAATATTTCCCCATTACACAGTTTTTGAAGGAACAATATGATTATTACTTCAGTAATTAACTACTTATTATTCCGGGAAAAAGCGTGACAAATTCAACTGAATTTCAATAGTGTAAATAGTTCTTTTTTCCTTTTTACTTTCAAAATGGAAAAAACCTGTGCTAGCAACAAAAAAATGAAAGTTATTGCAAATAAGTTGTAGAAGAAATATAAATGATAAAAGTTAAAAAAAAATGCCATTAATCTTTTCCATGTTCTGACAGTTAAAATCAAGAAGATATTCCATATCACTGTAAAATTTAAGCAACAACACTGATCAGTGTAGATTATCAAAAATTGTAAAATATATCTTGAATGTGCAGCACATATATTTACCTAACTGATTACGCAAGCAAACAAAAAATGGAAATGCATTTGAGCTAAATTAGCCAACCAAAAGTAGTTCTTTGCCAATGATAATAATTTCATTAGTCAATTGAATTATGAAGTTAGATAGATAATTCTGAAACGGAAAAGTAATATTAACAATGTTCGGAAAGATATTTCCTATCATCTGAAAATTATCGTATTTGATTGTAATATTCGGAGAAGAAAGAAAGTTCAGAAGATCGCTCTGCTTTAGTACTGTAAAAATTTGAACTTTTCACATCGTTAACAAATGATTAATAGAAATATTCAATAAATTCTAACTGATATATTATCACGGGGAATGATATAAAAACAATGATTCAATGAAAATTTATTACAACATTCGCTATAGTGACTTAACAATATAATACAGATAGTATGATGTTAGCGGTAGTACGATACAGAGAAACTTTTTTAACAAATTTTTACATATAGATTGATGTAAAAAATGATTTTACGGAATGAAACAAACGTGATGTTTGAAACAAATAAACTTTCGATTTTAGAAATAAAATTAATATTGATATTCTATTATCAAATTAATAGTGATAGCATTAATCATTTCTGCAAACAATCTGATCTCCGGATTTTTTTTTTAATTTTTACAATTCATTTTTATTCCATTCTGTTCATTTTATTTTCTATTATTTGGGTCAAATGAAGAAATAAGAGTATTTAATAAATGGATGGAATAGTATTTGCATTCAAAATAATCAGCCGATTGTGAAAAAACGTATTACTTTTCAGAAGTGCAAAAAAAAATGTTTTATTTTGAAGAACGATTGGTGAGATGTTTTTTATATAATCGGCTTGAAAAATTTTCTTTTTTTTTTCAAATGAGAGTTGCAATTTTTTTATTTCGCATTTTTTTTCTCTTTTTTCAAATTCATTCATTGATTATCCAAAACTGACAGCTTAATACAATACATCAGAAATCTCTCTTTCCGATTATTCTCAAAGCTAACTGATGATGTCTCTAAACTTTTCATTCTCACTTTCAAATTTTTTAATAATTAAAATAGTGAATGCATTAAATATTGAATTATTTGAATACATTTCATGATAGAAAACATTAATGTTATTATTAAATTGCAGTTTTTAATTTTGTGAGCAAAAATTGACAAAAAAAAATTTTTCCTGAATGGTACATATATGTATCCTGAATTAGTTATTTAGCTTAGAATTGATAGCCGATATTATAAATCCCATATTCAACAGATCTTCTATCTTTTTCAGTATTCGAATATTTAAAATATATCATAAATTCTTCCCGATCATTTTCTAGACTCCGTTAGCTATTTACATCATATACTTATGAATGGATAAGTAATGCCTATACTGATGCAAGCTTAATTAGAATCAAAAAATTTGTCTTCCTTAAACCAAAATATCATTCAATATAATTGATCTGTTAGTATATGGCACAATATCTGACAAGTATCCTTTTTACATTGCCACCTGAGATGTGCTGATGCATTTGAAATATCATGATGCCAATGATCATATATTTATGAAATTAAATTGAAGTTTACTCAGCTATAGCAAATAACTTCGATATATCATTTTTTTATTAAAAAATTATTGTCTGTTAAAACCTTATGCTAGATGTTGGCTGTTACCATTTGTGTCTGATTTTCGCTTTTACTCTCACGGTAGCATTATGTGATCAATTTTCAAATTCATTACAATCACTGTTTTATGATTTTGAATTAAAAGCGTCTAATTTTTGATAGGCTAACACACAAGAAATATTCAAAATAGATTATTTCTGGAGCTTAAAAAATTAAATATAAAAAGTGAGCAGAAAATAAAGTTTGACATCTTTTCAGATAATTTTTCTAATAGTCAAGAAAAAAGAAAAATGTTGCAGATAAAATGATCTGTACTGCTGCAAATAAAAAAGAT
Source organism: Acanthocheilonema viteae (assembly GCA_900537255.1). Taxonomy (NCBI): domain Eukaryota; kingdom Metazoa; phylum Nematoda; class Chromadorea; order Rhabditida; family Onchocercidae; genus Acanthocheilonema; species Acanthocheilonema viteae. The sequence goes on along the minus strand of UPTC01000053.1, from coordinate 35,404 downwards.
ACATTCTCAGCGGAATATAATATTTCGAAACGATATTGTTGAGTAATTGGTTGCATCTTCATGGCATTCAAAAATTTTAGAAATTCTTCCTTATGATATTGTATTGTTACATTTGTTTATTTTGAAGTATAATTTAAAGGAATTTTGAAAACCTAAGAAATGTGGAAGATTCGCCGATTTAGCAATCGAATATTCATTTCAAAGTCAAATGTACAATAACTATTTGTGTAAGCATTCATTCATAAATGCAACAAAGACAAAAAATAGTACCGTAATTGAAACCATACTGCACAAGTGCTTCAATCATGCTGGGATGAGGTATTTTTCGGCACAACAAACTATGAACATATGCTTTCTGGAGTTTGCTATTGGTTTTTCAGTTTCAAGAGAAAAAGAGATATTACAAAATATAATTCTAATATTTAATGAATTACTTGTTACTGTGCAACGGCAATCAATTTTAAGTTTGCAAACTGAACAAACATTCGAACCCTCCTAAAAATCACCAACAAAATGGCACAAAATTGTTCAGCAGCTATATTTCATATGACATTTGCGTGAGTTCTGAGCGCTATGCATTCATATTCATATTCAAATCAGTTCCACTATTGTTACGATCATTTCTCACAGTTTTACCATATTCTTTACACAAATTATTTTGTTCTCGGGATGGAATGCACAGCTTAAAATATGTGATGTCTGGACTTCATAGACTTCTGAATAAGTACATCACTCCTTTGTAGAAACCAGGAGTTGGAACAAAAAGTTTATTAAAAAACAGCAAGTAACAAATAACAGTTTCATATTATTTTAGATTCCACTGAGATATTACCGATTCTTTCGCTTCTTGAACCCATGAACCTTTTTAATCTTCCTTTTCGATTTCTTTTTATGTGAATCATTTTCGTCTTCCAACATCGTCGCGAACTTGAAAAAAATCGGAACTTGAGAGAAATAAAATTATAATTTTAATTTTTTTAAGAAAAAACTTTAAAAAACTAAGCATGGAACCAAAATAAAAGTATGCCATAGAAAACAGTAATTTAATAATATAAAGAGGAATGAAGTGAAAATCGATAAAGCATCGTCGACCTATTTTTTCTAAACACCTGCATCATTAATTCCTACAAAAATACTTTTAAATATCGTTCAAGACATCCCGAAACAAACCTTATCAGCACTTATTATAGCGTCTTCCACATAATTGAATTGTTGAGCGAAATCATCTGAATCATCACTATCATAAATATCCTTTGTCCATTTCACAAATTCGCCTTCACTTGATTCTTCTTCTGTCTCAGCATCTGATTCTTCCTTTAAAATCAATTCCAGTATGGGCTGAATTTATTCCCTACATGCGAATAAATGATGCCTATGAATAATCTAATCAATAGGGATTTGTTTTGACATTTAAATCAAAAATTTGCAAAAAAATTTACTGCATCACTGCATCACTACTGCTTTAATATTTATTTTAACCTCAACATCCTCTCCACTCCAATCTTCAAGCTCTTCATCTTCATCAACATCCATCATTTCCCTTTTTTCTATATCATCCTCTTCCTCCTCGTCAGTATCATTTTCAAATGGTCGCTTCTGGCCTTTCATTCCTTTCTTCTTTTTCGTCTTCTTCTCAATGCTAAATTCCTGACTGAAGTTAACATCAAATACTTCTCTTCGTTCACCCGGCTCAAAACGATCTAAAAAAATCAAAACACGGGAAGATTTTTTAACAATTATATGTCTTTGCATTAAAATTTAAACATATCTAAAACAAAAAAAGCATAAAATTATTTACTTAGCAACATATTGAACTCATCGGAGTTGACGCTTTCAATATCATCGTCATTATCATGAACAGCATCGTTTTTGTTTTCTTCCTTCATCCGCATTTTCATTAATGCAAAACGATGCAGAAACCTCTCATCAATAGGTATTTCATTTCTGCTTTTTGCAGCATATTCCTAAAGTTTAGAAAGATCCTAAAATAAGGACATGAAGCACTTCAATAGCAAACATGCTAAAAAATCGCTGTAATGAAGAATTACCTTCGATATAACTGGAAGCTTCCTAACGCCGTGAGGATCATAAACTTTGCGCCGCATAACTTTCTCATTTGTATCTTTCGTTTTAGGATTCCGAAACACGAAACGGTCAAGAAAGCGCATCTGAGTAAAATCGAGCAATGGATCACTGTCATATCGTATCGATACACCCTACAGTCATCAATTAATATCAGAATCCAAGAACTTTATAATCAAATGAAAACACTATAAATTTAGTATAGTTTATGCCTATTTAGGAGACAAAAGTAAAAGCTAAATCTGCTTTACAAATTATTTTGAAAATAAATTTCACGTTTTTCACTTACATTGAGCAAATTTGAAGCAAACACAGCAACTGAAGGATGATAATGCATGCTTAATAGTGTCAGTTCTGTAGCAATGCTTTTATCAGCACGAGAAAACAATGGATTTCTAACCATTGGATCGTATCTTATTGCATTGCTTCGCACCACTGAAATAGAGAGTTTTAAAGACAACCAGAGCAGTAATTCAAAAAAGTTAGCAACCAAATATAAATTGAAACACATACTAACTGACAAAACCACAGTTTGAACTTTCGTAACTCTTTCGTACATCGCTGACGACTTCTTAAAATGGTAAAAAGAAAACGATTAATACCAATGTTATTTTTGTGCATCCATCCGGAAATCTTCCTTTCACTCGGTTTGACATCAGTAGTCACCTTCTTATTACTTTCATATGTTGACTTTATGGGAATTTCGTCAGTTACTGTTTCTGTGGAGGAATCATAATCATGACACACTTCCTCGTCATCATCGAAAACTTCCGCTTTCATATTTTCACTGAATTTTGTAAGCTGAAATAATATTACTTAATTTGACAGAAGAAAAAATTGCAATAGGACAAAAGGCAGGGAAAGATATTATTCCTGCCTAGTGGATGGACAATTCAATAAAATAATATTTTTCATTCACCCCATGAGAAATAAAATGTTTTATACTATGATATACTAAAGCCTCATTTCAAAAATATAACGTTACAAATGAAAATTATTGTTTCAGAAATCGACCAAGGCTTATCAAACGAAAATGAACCGCAACAGTTCAATCACTTACATCAGCAGCTTTTTTAGTTATTAATAATGACGGTCGCTTCTCAGTCAATCGTGAAATCAAAATTAACGTTGCAGCAGCAAATGGAGCATTTCGACACAGAGACAGCTAAAAAGATCGAATTTCTAAGACTGTTTGTAAGAAACACCCTTGAATAAATAAAAACCGCGTTGTTATGAAGAACAAAAATTATATCACTTGTAAATTCAGAAAAATCTCATATCTTATTAGTATGGCTAAATTTGCATTGTCTATCTTCAAGTAAATACATTGGAACCAAATTTCCTAGGCTAATATTATCTTCATTAGATGATATTAATCAAACTTTACACGAATAATTCAGAGTTCGGGATTTATTTAAGCAAAACCAACCAAATTTCGGTGACTTCATATAAAAACACAAACCTGCAGAAGACGCTTGATGAATGCAATAACTCTATATTCAACAGTATCCGAAGATAAAGCTTGATATAACAATGAAAACAATTGCCTATCAGCATTTGTGCTATGTTGAAGATCCAATATACGTCGATAAAGAGCAGCATAGAAACGATCCGAAATCCCCTCACTGTAAGTAAATATGATAGATAACATTTAGTATTGCCTGATGTCTACCACCATTTTAAATTGGCCAATGATCATATTTTTAAAGGATGAATGGTTTATGAAAATTAATTATCCTGTCTAGACAAAGGACACTTTCGGACTAATGTTTTCCATATATCATTACATGCCGAGAGTATCTCATTAATTTTACTACTAAATCAAACTATCTAGGCAAAAGTATGTAAGAGAGAAACAAGATAAAGCAGAAAGTCTTAAAAACAAAGACCTCGTTGTAAGAAGCTGATATAATAACTTCAGTGTCTGCAAAGCAACTGAAAAATTTGACTGGTGCAAAATTTTGTACAAAGTATCGATTTCTTTCATCAATTTGTCTGCATCACCTGAAATTCCCTTTCAATCATAAGTTGGAGCTATTGATTTAAACAGTATTTAAGTTTTCATTATATGATTTTTTTTCACCAATTTTTCCACCAAATATTTTCACCAATGCTTTCCATTCGTTCAACGTCATGCATATTTGATCAATCGATAACATTGCAACTGTCATTGCCGAATTATAGAATGAATATATGCTTATAACGTAAATGAATATATGCTTATAACGTAATTGCTTAAAAACTTATCGATTCACTCGTAAATTACTATTCCGTTTTTGTGAAGCAAATTTAAATGTCAATAAAGCTAAACAAAGAAAAGAAAAAGGAAATTTCACAAAAAAGAAAACCTTTCGCATAGGAAAATGCCCGATTCGTAGCCAACAATAAAACATTTAACATTTTGTCATCGATTTTCTTATTCAAAACTAACATTCGAAACAGTCCTATATAGATATTAAGCAATGTTGATGCAAGCGTTGAATCACAGCCATGCAGATTCATTTGAGACAAAAATGAGATTGCATGAAGCTGTGCACAACATGAAATATTCCTGTAAACATCATATTCGCTTGAAATATCAAGAAAACTAGCAGTTTAAAGCTTAGAAAATTATAAAAGCAGCAGCAAAAATCAAAATGTTAAGAGAATAAGTTTCGCATATCGGTTGTAAAAGCAAACTTTCGATAGATAAGTCGCTCCACTTCTTTAACAACAACATGACGCATTAGCGGTTGTTTTCTGGTCAACTGCAGCAAATATCCACAAACACGTGTAGCCAATGTTTTGTTTGGGTGTCCAAGTTTGTTGACAAGCAGGGATAGCAATTTCTAACAAGAGGAAAACAGAATTTAACAGCAATAACGGAAGTCAAAGTTGGTACTAATCACAACTTACGATTTCCTTAAAAAGCATTAAAGGCCAAAAAAATGCGAAACTTATTTTCAAATCTAAGTTGACTGTAATTAAACACGAAACATTTTATCAGACAAATAACATGTAGATATGTACCTGTTCCTGTTCAGCACGTGCGATCAATAGTTCCAAAGCGTAACGACAAGACATTATGCTCACTTTTTCTATATTTTCTCCAGCCAGTCGCTAAAATGATAGATGATGATTTTATTGCCTGATTAACCACTTATATTTAGGTGTAACATTTAAATACTTATAATCAAATACATACCTCAATTGCAGCAATGAATTTCTCATATACGGCTTTCAAGTCCGATTCAAATTTCCAGAGTATAAGCTTTCTTTTTAAATTAAAATCCTTGCCCAGTGATGACAAATTTATTTTATCCACTGGTCTCTGAAATTTGACAACTTATGATTAAAAAAAAGCTTTTAACAATTATTATAAAAAACGAAATAATCAAAAATTAACCCACCGCTGCAAAGGGGATTAATTTTCGCTTTGGCGGTAATAATTCACTGATAAATAAGTCTTTTAGTAAGCCTGAAAAACGGCAGCGGTTGAAATTATTTGCACAATAAATATGAAAGTATAAAAGTGCTAATTAATAAATTAAACATTAGTAAGTAAACTGACCGAGTACAGAAAATGCTTCCCTTGTATTTTTCTTCGCGACAGTACTAACCAATGCAGCTACATGCGCAAGGGAATGAACTGGATATCGTTGCGTCAATATCTGCATAGCAGTTACTTTATCATTAGCAGTACCACGCGTCAAAACCATACTCAGCCATGCTGTTTCAGTCATGTTTTTCTTACTTTGCACTGCAATTCACTTTTATTTCGATGAAGATTGACAGAACATTAAAAAAACTGATAGATCTATTCAAATTATTCCGTAAAAAAATAAAAAATGAAATGAAAAGTGATATTCAATGCGCTTTGAATTTTCATAGGAACATTTTTAAAAATTTCAACAACTGACATTTTCAAAAATACTCTATGAAAAAAAATAGCAAATATCACGAGAGAAGGAAGTAGAACACGATCTGTTGAACGAAAATGCTTCCATATAAATCTGCTTCTACTGCACAAAAAAGTATTTAAAAGATTCATATTTTTGAAAAGAATACGTATAAACATAAACATACCCTGCCATTGCAACTCACAATCTCTTTTCAACAAAATTTCTGCTTGTTCTTCGATGCTACTAAGATGATTCAAATCAGAGGTTAGTTGCTCAGCACATTCCAGATCTCCATAATCGTACCATTTTGTTTCGGGTGAATATCGAATTAAAGGCCCAACTTCTGCTGATGGTGCCATTTGTTCAATCTTCAAATGAAAAAGCAAACAGTTTTCGACAGAACCACGAAATTTAACCTCTCATATAACAATTAACAGCATATATTATAAATAAAAAACAAAGCACAAGCACACAATTTTTTATGTTTGAAAAAAGGATTCAACTGTAAAAATCAATAAATCAAATGCACGAACATTCTAAATTCAAGTCAAACAAATTTCTGATTTAACATTATTTTTTCAAACAGAACTATCAGATCAAGAAGAGCATACCTAAATTAAAAACTGATAAGAACAAAATAGACTAATAGATGAACTGGTTGTAAAGGAAGCTGCATGATCCTAGGCAAAATTTCAATCTGATTATTGTTAGCAAGCAGCAATCACTTTAAATCACCTGCAAACTATGGAATCTTTTCAACAAGGCTCATTTTTTTTTAGAATCATGAGAGGATTTCAATATTGGAAATTATAACTCTTACTAATCTATGAATAAACTTAGCAACCCAAAACAACAAAAAAGTAGAATCAAAATTTCTCGTGATATTGAAGTATGATAAATTAAGTTTTCGTCCCAATACAAAATAAATTTGATAAAACAGTATTTAAAAGCCAGTAACAAATTTATTTTTCAAGTATTATAAATCGCATATTATAAAATAAGTAATCGCATAATCATTCTTTTCAAACAGTATCATTCAGGACCATGAACTGAGAAAATCTGTCGAGCCTTTGATAAATAAATATTTGCTAAACTCAGTATGAATAAAACGGAATAGCTTTGTTATTTTCCTTTTTTTTAAAAGTAATCTTACTTAAAGCAATTACAACTATACTGTGTAAGGAAACAGATCAAATTCAAATTCTACTGTCAAGCATACGACATTTAAGAACAAATTTTGACAAATCTCAACAATGGCAACACAAATAAAATGAAATATCAAAATATTAAATAGATGACACAACGATAAAAATAAACGTCAGCTGTTCGTGCGTGATTCAATAAATTTCAAATATCAAGTTCATATGAGATTCTTCCCAAAAATTTCAATAAACTTCATTACAAATCCTTGTCAGATCATTTTGGCTTCCCAAAATATTCTCGTGCCTTCCTTTCGGCACCCACGCAAATATTATATACTGGCGACAATCTTGCCTATAAAATAACAAACATTATAAAATAACAAACATTACGTGGAAACTGTTCATTTATAACTGAATGTAAAGCGAGTCAAATCTCCATACTGTATGTAATAAATCAGTAAAACGATACTATCTCCTATGTCCAAAATATGAGTTCTATCATATTTCAATTTGTTTTAAATTGTGATATTTCTAAACATAGTAGAAATGAAAGCTGAAAACCAGCCAATAATAAGTTAAATTCATACCAAACGATTAATTTCTCCACCAACAATAGAATCCGTTGTATAATACTGTGCAATAGAAAGCCCACTCAAAGCGTAACACGTGTGGTATAAATCACTTGGTCTTCAACATCATATAATTTAATTAAATTCAAAAAACAGACTTCATCATTACACTACTCACTTTGTGAATATTTTGCAGTTATAGTGTTAATTAGTTTAATTTAATAAAAGCAAGTTTTCAAACACTAGTACCAGAAGTTATGGATTCAAACTATGTATAATTTGCCACCCTTAAACTCTGCTTTTTTGAAACTACTTTAGATTCCGGAATTTCTACTTTACGAAAATCCTAAATCCTGGATCAGTCACTTGAATACTGAAGAGAGGGCAAAAATGATCAGTAATGGTCACCAAAATAAAACTTTTGGTTTTCTATTAATCGAAATTGGCTCATTCAGACTAAACTAGACCTACCGAATTCCATAGATAAATTACAAGACATGCAGTACGAACTTGTCTGGTTTGTCTCGTAAGCCACCATTTTCGGTATCTTGGCAGGCAACCAGAATATATTCTTGTAACGCTTTTCCATCAAATGATGAACAGATTTTACTTCCCACAGCAAGCTGGGCAACTTCCAACAGTGGAAATACAGCAGCTTGCCAAAAACTATAACAAGCATCAACCAATTTATTTGTCCTACCCTGGAAAAAGGGAGAAATTAAGCTAGTCACTTTAGAAATTTTAATTTAATATTCAGATCCACTTCTTCCCTTAAAACATCCTTTTTATCTGCAAGGAAAAGTGATAAATAAAGAACGATCAGGTCAAACTGTTTCGACTCCTTTTCTAACACATGAGACTCATTGCAAACAATATCTTCAGGTAATCGAAACGATCAAAACCCTGAATTTGACTTACTTGAAATCCTCCTTCAAATTTCATTTGTTTTTGGGCAAGCCATTTGTATAGTGACGGCGCATGAATCAATGCACTTTTTCCCAGTAGCATTAATGCCGCTACTCCACAAAACGTGTAACCGCCATGTGCTTCACAGCACCGTTCGCCACCAAAACCACCTTCATATGTTTGACAGCTGAACTGGATTTTCGTTTAATTTAGAAGAAAAAAAATTTCTTAAATAGAAAAGTGAAGCTGACGCCAAGAAGGAAAAATAAAAAGCAAATAGGCTGTGTTTAGCGATTAATTCTATAATTTATATTACTGAATAAATTCTCGAAAAAAAACCTGATAATCCAACTATCTGCATCTTTCCTTAAGTAGTCATCTAAAATATCTGTAATAGAAGCGACAGCAAGAGCACAGTACGATCCTCGAATATCAGCTTCACCGCCAACATGTAATCCAAATCCACCATCAGGACGTTTCACAGAATGCAGAAAATCTCTCAGAGTTCTCCTAATTTTATTTGCATTTAATGATATCAGTAGCATTATATGCACAGACTGTGTTGTGATTGCAAATAATTCCAATTCTCACAGAGCTTCCTTATAAATTAATGTTAGTAAGTCAAACTTTCCTTTCCAAAAAATGAAACAATTTAAAAAGGACATATATTACAAATAAAACAAACCTGTTAATACTTGCAAGCGCTTCATCAGTACCGATGCTTAGTAGTGCCATCACCGCACCATATGTTGTTGCCAAATGTGGATACTGCCCTGGGCCACCTTAACATTTAGTCTTTAGCTCTATGGTATAAAAAATAACAAAGTCCAACGCTAGATGCTCTCGTGACCACCAGTTGAAATATATATAAAAAAGATTTCTTGAATACATATGTCAAATGAACCAAAGAAACTGCTCACCTCCATATCCACCAGTAGGCCATTCACAAGTCTTCAAAAATCGAACAATGCTATAAAAAGTATTATTTTAATAAACAAAGTCAGATTCTGATTTCTGCCTTCCGATCTTTGGCTTTATTCTTGCATTCAGTGAGAAATCACTTATACAGGCACTATAAATCAATATTATTACCCATTCAATAAATATACTAATAAAATGCACCCAGAAGCTAAGTTTTCATCGAGTGATGACTCCAAAAGCCTTAAACTATGCATCCCCCAATAACAGAACCATGGCCGCGATGCATCGAGATGCTGAAAATATAAAAAAATTTAGATGAAATTTGAACTAACACAGCAGAAATCCCTTTCCATCTTTTTAAATTCAATTATTTCTCAAGTAATTTTTTTGAAAAAGAAAGCTGTCAATTATTTTAAAATTAGAGGAGTGACGATCAACACTATCACTAGGTTTTAATTTCAGCTCAGATTGTAAACTTCCTTACTGCACATGACCTTCCCAACTGCTTTAAAGATCGACAGACAAGTCTAGTGTGCAGTGTTCTACACAATGTCGGCGCATATTCTGAATCATCATCCACACTATCCAAATAAGCGTCAACGAATTTTCGGGCCTGTTCTCTGGCAAGTTCTTCAACTCGCTTCTGAAAACATATGGCTCTCCAGCCAGGAAAATAAACCTTATTAAAATTAGATCTTCACCATTTCTCATATAAAGCATGGTAATAACGATAGATCACCACCATACATCAGCTACCAACTGTAAATATGAACAATGACGTTCGCGACATCAAAAATGAAATTAGTCATGATAAATTTAGTGAAGATTTGAATTAAAATTAGTGCAGATCTGTCCCCGCTTATTCCATAAAATTTAACCATAACGATTGTATCTAAAGAGTATCCAGATAACCAAAGACTCCTGATACATCATCACTTTAACATACCTGCTCTGTACTACTGTAGGTAAAGAAGCCATCATCATTAAAAGCGTACTTCTCATCGAAGGCATTGAAGTTGTATACTGCTGACAATCCATCCATTAACTTTTGCAAAGTTGTGTCTTCTCCCGAAATTTTTCAAACAAATTTTACACAAACACTGGAATTAGGTATCAATCCAACCTGAGACTTCTGTGAAGCTGATGACTCTTCTCTTTCCTCTTTAATTTTTCTGTTCCATGCTAGAAACTTCATAATATTGAACACTCTGTTTATATACTAAGAACTTAACAATATATTCAACCAATTCAATTCTGCACATCATGTAACTCAACGTAAAAACAAAATTCCGGAATAAGCTCCAATATGCATGCTTACAGATCGCAAGGATTCGAGGATAACAAAAAACCGCGAAATTAAGTATGATTGAAAGGCAAATAAACAAACACGTTTATACTACCTCGAATGCAAACAATTAACAGGAATAAGAACAAACACCAATTCAAATAAAGTGAGAAGTAAACAGAACAAAGATATACGGCAGATCAGCCTAAATGAGGCCCAGAAATCACAAGATCATCGCGTTTTTTCCTGCCATACATGAAAAAAAATTGTGGAAATATCTATGCTTTACAACCAGACACAATCATGTCAGTATAATTCATTTCAATCGGTGAGTACGAATTTTTTGACCTAATTGCCTAAGTTCTCGAAAAATTCTTGAAACTACTTTCGTTATCAAACCATACGATTATCTTCTCGCAAGAAATGATATTGCCATAACTGTCATTAACAAAAAAGTAAGTCGAATTAAATGAAATTACTGTGGCATTTTGGGATTTGTAGCAGCAGCAGCATTTTTGGAATCATGTTTGCAGAGTCGAATCGACTGATGTTGGTAACCGTAAATAATTGTTATACAGTTGACTGTCTCTGTTCACCGTTGTTATTCATCTTGGATGAAGAGAGTAAACTCGTTGATGGTGAATTTCGTTTATTGTCCGCAAATGTAGTAGCTGCGAGAACACGTACCGGCAAAACATTGGGAGGGGGCATAAGCTCTCGATCGCTAAGCGTTATCCCGTTTGACAGTGTATTTACATCTGCAACATGACTCAAAGGCTTATCATCCAAAAGTAAACCGTCGTCATCAACGCACCTGAAAAAAATTAGCCAATAACAATGTTACCTTTAGACAAGATTATGTTCAATTTAATATGAAACCATGAGTTTATACTTTTTCACGAAATTCAAAAATCGATAAAATCAAATTTTATCCCTATCCTGTTTCTCACTACTTCTAACATCTCGATACTAAGAACACTGTACTTCTCCTCTCTTTTCATTTTTCGTGGCCGGCCTCTTTTCGGCTTTGTTTCGTTGCTATCCACTTCACCATTACTTTGTCTTCTTTTAGTACTCAACAGATTCCCACTATATGGCAATTTTGGCAAACCTATTTGGGCTGTTAACATCGACATACTCATATGACTGGAAAGATCTGTCGCAAGACCTAAATAGCAACTAAATTATAACATTCGGAAATGATATTTGCAGAGAAAAAAAAATCAAAATAAGGGGGGATTCAAATTTTAAAGAAACTGGAAAAACTATAATATTTTTACAACAGAAAAAGAAATAGTAGCACAGTTCCAAACGTTAGACCAGATACACTGAAAACAAATGAACGTGACAAAACCAATAACGTGGTGGATAAAAACCCGAAAACGAAGGCTGATCGGCCAAATCAGTTTTCCAATGCAGTTCGGGTCCAGTTGATGGTGGCAACGGTATTTCTCGAACCAGTGATTCTAAGAACTTAAAATGCGGAGTTTGCATTACAGCTTGTTTTCTGAAATTATACATAAATACTTATGAATTCGCAAATGTAAATCTAAAATCTCCCTAAATTCCCCCACGAACCAACAATGTTAGCTACATATTAGCATCAGAATTTACGGTTAATGTACATGGTTATATTATTAAGGTTAGGCATTGCTGAATTTTTAATCGAACATGACAAAACTATTGGAATAAGAATCCAAAAACTTACATATGTGATGGAGAAAGAGTGCGTGACGTAGAATATAAAACACACTGCGCAGCAGTTTCAAGTAGCTTTTCAGCAAAATGCTCCATAGCTCGACCAATTGCTACTGGTACTGATGCAACCATACGCCCAATCTCGTCATCACTTTGCATTACCCGTTTTACTCGAGTCTGAAATTGCAAATCTAAAGTAATTCTGAACTGATACCTGCTCACTTTGTGACGAAATCCGACCCCCTGAAGGCCGCCAATACTTTGCATCCCGAAACCAGATGCCACACGAAAAGCATGACCTTAAATGCATAATAACTGAATCTATCCGTCTCCGAAATTAATTTCATTTGTAGATTAAGAAATAAATTCCCACAGCTGAAAATTCTCGATATAATTTGTTGTGTGTAAATATTCGCACACAATATGGTACTGCTGGGATAAAAGCGAAATGATCAGCACAGAATGAACAAAATCTTAAATTAAAAAGGAAAAAAAAACTGACCGGTTGAATTTTGGCACTGCTAAAACGTCGTTTACGAATAGGTGCGACTACCGTACCCAAGCCTGTCATTCCGCTGGAACATGGTCCGACGCACTCGGAATTTCCACTGCTTTTAATATCCATCACAAAGGATTCAGATGTCTACGGAGAATAGGAGTTTCGAATGAAAAAAATTGTAGAAAGGCTGTGCAATCCTTCAGTATGAGCTGCAATTATACCTTTTATATGAGCAGAAGTGAGGTGATGTTTGTTTAGCTGTATTATCCAACTGATTTGAACTTTGTGGCATCCATCAAAGGGAACACAGGTCCAAGTACATCAAATACAGATTGCGATTCAGCATTTATCTACGTCTTATTAAAATGTTCACACTTTTCTTCGTCTTGATTCCAATCTCTTCTCAGTTCTTGAACCATTTCGAAAATAAGGCACACTTCAGCAAATAGAGTCGATTTGGTAATTTCTGAATCATTTTGAAAAAAATTTCTTTTGTGCAGGATTTAATAAACTGAAGCAGTAAAAGATGTGTGAGCTAAAATGATGCTGACAGAGGAACAATGTGCGCTATCCTTTTGAAAAAAAAACCCGTTCTAGTCATTTAATCATAAAAAATTTTGAAAAGCTTGAATTAATACCGAGTTAGGAAATCGATCCCTAAAAAAAAAAATAAGCCTGAAGTCTACCACGTATAAGGCGACGTGATAGTATCAAACTGCGTATTGACATTGAATGAAAATTAACGCGTCATGTGAGTTGCGTTATGAAAAGTTCGACGTATCATATTACTAATGATTGCTAGCCGAAAGGTAAGAATAGAAATTAGGGAAAATAGAACTGTAGACAGTACCGTAATTTGAATTGATCTTTGCGGTAATAGTTTATTGTGACCTTTAAAGAGGAAAGAGGTTGAGGTAGTTGGAGGAGTCAGAAATAATCAGTCTTGAAAATTAGAGGACAGAAATTGGTGATCAATTTGGATGTTTTGATTCTTTGCTATTGAGAAAGCTTTTTGCTCTCCTTCTTCCAATGGTACGTGATACTCATTAGAGTAATTATTATTATTGAAAATTGCGAAATGACAGAACGGAAATGATCCTGAAGATCAAAGATGACAATACCAAAGTATACCGATAGAGCTCGTAGTTCACAGTATCTCCATTATATTATATCCGCACCATCGTCAATTGTTTCTTTTTTTTCGAATGTGAAGAGAATAATACGTATAGGAGACTCTGTGTCATTTAATTTGACCTTTGATATGCCAACAGTTGTATCAGTCGTTGCCATCCATTCGAGTACCAATCATTACATTTGAAGAGTTATTACGTAGGATGACAACTGAAAGATAGAACAAAGTGGAAATATCAAATATTTTGGGATAGATGAGTTTAACACGACTATACTGCATGTGATTAAAATCACCTGAAATCTCTCATAGGCATTGTAAATGTTGGAACTGTAGGAAAGCTGAAATATTTTTATACATAAAATCGTTGAAATAAAGTGTTTTTGTATTGTAGAAATTTGTATTGCGAAGATTATTTCCAATGGCCTGATTGTCGTGAAATTTCTGGCTCTTTTTTTCAAAGGGCTATAAATAATTGTACAATATTAGGTGGCAACAAATTCTTCACTCAATTTCCTTTGTTTCCAAATGGACTGTAAATGACGCGCTTCATTTGTCAAACGGTCATAAAATATTATTTCCTTGACTTTTCTTGTGTTTAAAAAAAAAACAGAAATATGATGTTTCGAGTTGCATCATATAATATTACTTCATTATTGTCTTAATTCAAAATTAATAACAAACCACTAACCTTTTCAGCCTATTAACTATACCCGAGTAAACAAATCAAAACAGAAATTGTAGTTAACTCATGAAAAATATAAAACATCAAAAAATTTGATGCTTGTTATTTACACTTGCTAGTACTGATAGAGTTATTTCATTCGTTATTAAGTTCATACATTACTTCATTATTTTTAATCTATTTGTAAAAATTCGAAATCAACTCATAATGGTTGTATTAAATTCATGAGAAGTATTTTTTTGTATAAAATTATTCTGACAATTTAATGATGTATAACTTTGTTTACAAAAAAACTTCGTAACGGATATAACTTAATCTATCTGATCACCAAATAATAGTTTTGATTTTAAAATTGTATATTACTGACTCCAAATTTCTAATGTATTGATCATTAGTCGACTTCATCTTAAAAAAATCGCCATTTCTGTCAAACATTACAATTGTTAATTACCCTGACCTCTGACCTTCAACATGTATATATTATATATATAAGCCCACATTTTAGCTGAAGTTCAAGTTGAATTCAATTCTACTTCCAAAGTTTCTTTCATCTTACAATATCGTCTTCCTTGTATCAGTAACTATCTATCTAAGCCAATAAACTACATTAGCGATGTCTTTCACTACATCAAATTCAACAGTGTCTAGAACAAATCTTCTGGACTAAGTGAACTCCAAGTGAACCTATCAGATCGTGTTCTCATAGTTCGATCAATTCCCATCATAAAGAAACACAAGTAACCCTCCAATGTTAACACAAGAAATCTCTCCAAAAGAAAACCATCAACAAATTCGATTGTGCCACATAACAACAACACTCTCCCAAATCAATTCAAATCATACAAACCCATTCACAACACTATTTCCAGCAGAATACTTTTTCTACTAATACCAGCATCTCCCTGCTCTTAATATTTTCCGACTATTATCCGATGATGTTGGTAGAAGAATAAAATACTCTCTCAAACAGTAAAATCTTTTTTTATCATAACTCTTCTTCGTCTGCATCAACAACAATAACAGCAACCAAAAAACTTCCGTGACAGAAATATTGAAATAACTAATAATAGGGAATGATTGCAGTTAGATATCTAAAATTCATCATCTGAAGCATTCTTGAAAAAGAGAAAAGAAAAGAATCTGTAAGTAATTTCAGACTTGATTCCATTCAAATATAATATATCATAGTTAAGCTTCACGTAAGAGACCATATGTGACTTTTCTTTTTGTTTTATGTAAGGCTTCATCTAATTTGATGTAATTAAAAAATAATAAGCTCACCTTATTTGTAACCAAAACCAAAACAAACCACCACCTCCAAATAAAAATTGTATATGAATGATGTCCTACCATACTCTTTCTACTCTCATGTCATATGTAAATTTTTCATCGCTCCACAAAAACAATTTAAATAATTATTCATATTTGAGAATTTCTCACTGTATAATTTCATATTGTAAGGAGTGGTTGTTATTATCGCATGTTTTCTCAGTCGGTTTTCTTTTCTTTTCCCCATTTTCTTTCATACACGTACGTATACTCATCTTTCTGCGTCCATACGTGTATGCAATCCTTACTTTTCTGATATATGGAATAGAATAGCATGCAAAAATGAAGGGTACAATACAAAAATGAAGGTATACCATATATTCTTTGTATATATAGGATAAAGATGTCCTGTGTTGTAGATAGATAAATATATCATAAACGATTGGAAGATATTCAGTTAATTCTGTTCAGGTGAAATTATTTTCGAATATTCCTAAATCTTTTCTATTATAATTGCTTGAAATATACTAATAATTTCTCTTATAAGGAAGGGATTTAATATGACGTGTGTATAACAGAATTATTCATTATTACCACGTACATATTCCCATAATTCCTTCATTCTTGAATTATATAAATTTTAAATTTTTAATTAAGAAAGCATGAAGAGAATTAAGAAATTAGAATTTTATTTAGTCTTATCTATACCACATTCATCATATCTTATACGATCTTATACTTTGGTGTAGATCAACCGGGAACAGATTTTCGTCGCCTATTGATCACTTCCATAGCAGTTATTCTGATTATGTGATAAGAATGGCAGCTGTTAACAGATTGATTTGGTCTTCTTAACTTGACCCGAACTTCTGGTACAGCAAGCCATGCAAATGTGCAACTCGCAGTGGAACAAAATGTGTGTGTGTGTGTGTCTGTCTGTCCATCTGTCCCGTCTGTCTGTCTGTGTGATATGTTTAATTAATCACTTAGTTTTGATGTCTTGACAAATTTAATTAGGAACGATGACATTATTCGGTTGATTTTTTTCATTCTTCAATTCTGATGACTTTTTATCATTTCCCTCAATTGTATAAAAGTAACTCTCGAAGTTTTAGAGTTGAATTCCAGCAGACCGTGACTAAATCTCTCTATTAGATTCTATCGTCAACAATAGGGGAATTTTAAGTTACATTTTCCCAGTATGTAATAGTATCAGTCTGTTTCTCTTTCCTCCATTTCCTCCCTGTCTCCTCATTTAAACTCATATCATCATGGTAATTCGTCATCATCATCCACCACCGGATTTGCTCGTGTTTTTTTTAGAATTTGAATGGAATAAGCATATGCATATGGGTTTGCTACTCATTGCATTGATTTATTTATTTATTTATTTTCATTGGATTGATTTATTAGCAGATTTTCAAATATGCACATTGAAGCTTCTTCTTGTGAATGTATTTGATTAAATTGTGCGAATGTGATGAAATTTGTCTGATTGTAGAATAGTTCAATGTTAATGTCGCCAATAACACCAAATGAGGGCGAAAGTATTCGCACATTTCGACCACGCGGTCGAGGCAAAAGGCAGCCAAATTCAAACGGACCTTCCCATACATTAAAGATGACAACCGTTGGAGGTTGATTTTCTGTACTTTTCGCTGAATATATTGATAGAGTTATTATTAAGTTTATTTGAACAAAATAAACATTGATAGAAGTGCTCAGATTATGATCTTTTTCGTTTCTCTCGTATTATTAAACCTTTTTCATTAGCAAACTTGTTCGATGTGCATGTTTGCTTAGTTCAAGTCATATAGAGTAGATTCAATTATCACTTCTTATTTATTGCTTACATGATCTTTCGGATCCAGTGATTCTTTTAAATGCATGAATTTAAAACAGGTGAAGGAATGGAGATGGTAGGCAAAAAGATTTGGACTGGTAATAATAGTTCAGAGGCACTTTTGCGGCAATTTTCAATTTCCGAGCGGATGGATACGACAGATATGACGGCTGATACACGTCCATTTCAATCAGTATCGTCTCCAAAGAATTTATCTTCGTTGCAGTCGTGTATTCTTGATTCTACACCTCCTTCAGCTTCCGATGATTCTTTTTCGGTACAGATGTTTAATTATGGGAATTAAGGAGTGCTAAGGCATAGTTGGAATAGGGAGTTAGATGTATGTAAATTGAATTTTAGTTTTGCTGAAAAAATATGTCATCAGAGAATTTGTGTTTAGGCTCCTGAAGGTACAGTGAAATGCTGTGATTCGGTGCGCAATTCAGCAATATCTGATGATTGCCATTCGCAAACATCATTCAGTGATTTAACTGACTCTGATTTGTTAGAGGTTGAAAACTCGAGCATTCAGCCGGTGGAGTTGAAACATATCACGAGCCGTGTTCGGTGTGCAGGGTAATTATTTTAAAAAAGAATTGAAATCTTTTTCACAGTCATCATTCTCTTGTTTATAATGCATAAATGCCTCATAGATATTAACTAATTATAATTTGAGCATTGATTAAATAATTAATTTGCAAGTATTAGTGAAGAGCGAGTAAAGCAGAGTAAACTTTTAAAAAAAACTTAGCTTTTTTTAAAAAATTGAAAAAAATATTAGTGATATTTAAACTCGTGTCAGCTATTGCCTAGAAATCCTTGCAGCGACCGTAATATATTTCACAATCGTAGACCTGCGCCGTGTATTATGGCGCCGAAGTTACCACCAGCTCATCAGCGGGAAACAGTTATTATAAAAACAAACGTCTATCCATTGGAAGTTGTAAATCGAATTGTGTATCGTTACGATGTGAGGATGTATGCAAGCCGAGCGGATACGTCAAAGGAAAGGACCAGAGATTTGTGCAAAGGCGACAGAGATGAGTATGCTTGAATGTCCTTTCTTAGGGATTACACTTTAAAATATGTTTTAGATGGTGAGGAGAGCTTGTTTGGTTTGGAATGTTGAAATTCAGTATTAATTTATTTTCTGAAATTTAAAACTCATCTAGCATTGCATTAGATAATTGATGTAGAGTTAACTTTGAACTTTCCAATAGTCCTGTTGCACCTAATTTTAGTAGTATTGAAGTTATTATTACAGTTCTGGAGTGACTGTACGTCATCAGAAGTGTATGCTGTTAATGAGACGTGCTTTGGAATTATATCGTGTTCTAAATGAGAGTGGTGCTTACTTGTATGATTTGTCAAACACTTTGTTCACCAATGAGCCGCTTAATAAAGAACTGGTAAAATTCGCTTATTTTTAATATAAATTTTATCATTATTTGAATTTGAAGCTTTTGCATCAAGTTGGATTTGAGTAGTTTGTTGTTAGACAGAGATTGCTATAAGAGTTTGTTCCTTATGGAAGATGATTAATAATGTTATATAACAATTACAGTGCAGTAGTTGTTTATTAGTTTGAGTATGGATTAATAAGGAGTTGACTTCGATGGTGAAAAATTGACTTTTCTTGAATAATAGGAAAATGATCATTAATCATGTAATCAATCATAAAAATTATAATCTTAAATAAACGAGTAAAATTACAATCTTAAATAAACGAGTACAATCTTAAATAAACGAGTTTTATGTGAACATAATCATGAATCTTTTATTGACAATTTTAGATAATAATTGTTACAATATACTTTTATGACTTTAACATTTTTGTAGTATAAGATAATTTTCTATTCCGACACACCGAATACACCAGCAATTCAGTGATCTAAGGCTGATACAACATTCAGGTGATCCAAATGAAAGTTTTTTAGCTACCTCGCTTAAAGATATCGATGGAGCAGTTAACGCCAGAATTACGTGATCTAATTGGTGCATGCGACGTGTTTATTGAGATAACACCGTGTGCAGAAAGTGCTCATACATTCAATGTTAACGATTATCGTGATTCAGTCACGAATGATTTGGCTCGTCAAGATCACTCATTCAGACAGTTTTTTGAAATTCTCACAAATAACAGTGCTTTACAAAAGTATATATCTTGATATTAAGTCAAACTATTATAATTCAAATTACTTTTCTTTACAATATGGTAATCAAGTTTTTTACGGCTTCTATTGAGATTACACTACCCAAAGTCAACCAGCAAAAAGTGCGAAATCATTATGTCACATGCTTCTAAAAATAAGATTTAATCTCAGTTTTATTGTACAGTGGCTAACCCCTGCACTTTCCAGAATAAGGAAGAATATGATTTTCCTTCAATTTTCTTGAAGTGATGATTGATTAAATTCGTCGTTCTATTAATTTTTGGTCAAAGTCACATGTTATAGAACTTTAGTTAGGATCTGTAAACGTTTCAATTTAAATGAAATTGTTTTAAAAATTGAAGGGGAACGCACTATGCATTTGGTTGCGGTAAACTATTTTTGGTGGATGGCAAAAAGTATAAACTTGAGAAACGATCGCTAAGTGAAAGTAGAACTTTGGCCACTGGTGTTGATAAGGGAGTTCGCATTATCGAACGATCGAATGGCAGTATCATCCCAGCACTTGTTATTGACTGTATGATTTTTTTATTCTTCTGAACTTGTCGACAAAATTTTGAAATGTTTGAGTTTACATTAAAATTTTCAAATTATAAGAAATTTTTTTCAGTAAAAAAAGCTGCATTCTTTGATGCAGTTCCATTGGCAGATATGGTACACAAAGTACTGATGAAAAATGATTCTTGTTCCTTTATTCCTACCTTGGATACAAATCTTTTCAATCAATTTGTACACAAATTAAATGATATAATTCGAGGTATAATTCTGGAAGAATATGTAGATATTCATTTGATAAGGATTATCAAGTTGTTACTAATTTGCTGCAATGTTATTCTTGTGGTAAATACAAAAATTGTAAGAGTTTTTGAAAACGAATTGTTCAACCAAATTTTTTTTAGATCTTCGATTGGAACATTCGAACTGTACCAGCAAATCATTTCTAGCATCTGGTTTATCAGACAAACCTATCGGACAAATTAGGCATGCTCGTTCTTTTTATCCTTTTCAAGCATCGATTATTGTTGTACGCTCCATGTTCATTTATCTGTTTTTATGCAGTTTTTGTGGTTTAAAGTTAGATGCATTATAAAAACTTATTGATATTGCATTTCAGACTTTCTGTCGGCAAAAATGCGCCATCAATTCCAATGTTGCAGTATTACAATCAGCAGGGTTATCATATCCGGTAAACTCGTTCTCAAAACATTATATATTATATTGTAAATGTACCTTCTGGTTTGAACTAAATTTTCTTAATCTTCGTATTTAAATCACTTGTTTACCAATAAAATTATAGGAGACAACAATAAAATTGATTTTTGCTTGTTGCTTCTAAAATCTTCGATTCAATATAAAATACTTTATTTTATACGAGATGTTCATTGAATTTGATAAAATAAAGTTGTTTAAGGGCAGATTGGCCGGCCGTCCGTTTAATTACGAATTTTGGCACTTCATATTTTCCGATTGAACTATTGCGAATTGCACCCTGTCAAAGAGTGCCAATAAGCAAGCAGACACCGTCGCAAATGAAGACTACAATCAAAGTATAATTTATTTATGTAATGTGAAATATAGATAGCATATAAATTTGGAATTTAGAAATAGTGGGCTATGGATTATGAATTTTCTTATATTACTTCACAATCAGCTCACATCGTCACTAAATTCCATATATATCCATTCTGTTGTGTTTATCTTTAGTGGGGTTCGTTGTTTTTAATGTGGAATAAATGTATTGCAGGAATGTGCTATGCTCCCACATACACGTTTTCGCGATATCGCCCGAAATTTACAGGCACTTGATTTAGATGAGACAACACATTACAATCCATTTATGGCCGCTTTTGGAGTACGACTTAGTTCAGCTCCAATCACTGTAAGTTTTGCATTTTCTCCTTGTCGTTCAGTTAATTTCTTTTTTATTAGTCCTTCAATTAAATTAATTCCAGGTTAAAGGTCATCGTCGTCTTGCACCGAAGGTGCAATATTCTGATGCACGAGGTGGATCAGGTATCATAGACATCGATGCAAAAAATGTAAGAGGATTATGACTTTAAGATTTTTAAGCTAGAAGAATTTCATGTAGATTTTGATCATATTTTTTTTTATTGTAGGCGAACTGGCGAATGATTGGAAAGAAGTACTTGGTTGGGGCGCATCTTCGCTGCTGGTTCATATTTTATGATGACGCGAGAGATGGAGACATGGTTGCGTGAGTTTTTACAGATGGCAACTAAATCCATTATTTTGCTAAACAAGATATGTAATATATCAACTTCACGGGATTTACTGATAGTAAAATCATTCGTAAAATTTTAGAGCATTTGCAAAGACGCTGGTTCGCGAATGTTGCAAGAAAGGCATACAGGTCGTAGATCCTGTTATTAAAAATGTGCAATTTAAACAACTGGAGGCTTGCTTTATACAAATTCGTAAAACTTATCCAAATGAACGAGCATTTATGATGTATATTGATTCCCGTGATGATACTCATGGTTTCTATTACCATTTAAATATTTGATACATTTTATAAAACAGCTTTCAAAAGAACAAAAACTTTAAAATTACATGAAATAGGTCCTTCATATGTGAATTTAGACAACGTTTTAATTCTAAATATGGATTTATATTCATAAGCTTATTAATCCTTTCAGATGATTTAAAATTATATGAAGCTCTTTATCACATAATCACACAACATATACGTGGATCGAGGGCTCGTGAAACATCGAAGAAAATCGCGACTTTAGAAAATATCGTTAACAAATTAAACTGCAAGAATTTCGGACAGTGTTATGCCGTTGTACCAGAATCATTTGCGTATGTTGTGCTCTCATTCTAAATTCGTTTTATATATTTAGTAAACATAGAGATTTAAATGATTCAGGAATAGCTTAATGTGTTATTTAGAATATTTTCTAGAATTAACAAATGGATTTCGACCGGAAGAACTCTTATAATTGGTTACGACGTATGTCATCCGGAACCTCAGTCAAAACATGAAAGAAGAATGCGGATGCCGCCTACTCAACCAAGTGTTCTTGGTGTTCGTATTACAATAATTATTAACAGTGTAATGTAGGAATTAAAAGAGTATTGAATTCGAATTCATAAAATGGATAAAATATTCACTAATTTTTAGATTAGTTTTAATGGGGCACGTTGTCCAGAAACATTTATTGGTGATTATTCATTTCAAGAGCCGCGTAAAGAACAAGTAACAAGTTCTATTTTGGAGGAACGGATTTATTGGATTTTAAGCCTTTTTTGTGGCAATCGTAATGGTATGCTTCCTGATACTGTGATTATCACGCGTGATGGAGTATCTGAGGGGCAGTTCAAAATGGTAAGTCCGTAAAAACTTTATTCCTTTTATTGCTTTGACTACTGTGGTTTGCTTATAAAAATCTTAAGTTTTGGTGATTCATATGTTTGAAATATTTAAGGTAATGGAAGATGAAATTGAAGCGATTCGTCAAGGAATGCGTAATTTTGGAAAAGCGGAAGCTGGGACCGAAAATTACTCACCAAATGTAGTATGCATTATTGCTTGCAAAAGACACAACAAACGCTTTGCAGTTGAGAATGGTTAATTTTATCAAGTTTCGAAATTTTAAAGAATTTTAAACCAAAAATTATGAAACATTATATCAGCAAATTGTTATTTCTTTTCAATACATTCAAATTTCAGGTCGTTCGTTGGAAAACTGTTTACCGTTAACAGTAATTGACAGGGATGTTACACGTCCAGATACCACGGAATTTTTCATGCAGTCACATAAAATCATAAAGGTCTCCTTTCTATTAAGAAATTTTGAGGATAAATTAAATTATTTTAAATACATCCCGTTAGTGTTGATATTCTGTTTTATCAAATTAATGCAGGTCATGATGGCTGTAATATAGATAAATTGACAGTTACAAAGATTTAATGAATTTTATGAATTTCAGGGTACTGGAAAGTTGCCTGCATATTCAATGCCCATTAATGAAGCAAATTTAACCATGGACGAAGCACAATCACTGATGATGGCTTTATGTTTTACTCATCAAATTGTTAATCAAGCAATTTCAATTCCAGAACCAATCTATCAAGCAGATGAGTGGGCTAAAAGAGGGCGTAACAACTTTAGGGCTATGCTGTAAGTTACTTTATGTTGTTTCGGATTTAATTGTTTTTTTTTTACTTGATCATTTCTGAACAAGAATTTAAAAGTGATCTATAACTTTGCTTATGTGTGTTTGATTATGCAGGCTGTTAATTCATCTACTTTAATTACTAATTTAGGTGGTTAAATTGGGTAGTGATCATATGAATTAATATTTATACTATAGGCGACGTGTTGGTGGTAAGGAGCGCTTACCAATACTAAATGGTGGAAGCATTGACTGGAATCGTGTCACACGACGCCTTTGTTATATGGATACCGGACTCGAACTGACACGAGTAAATGCGTAAGAAAGGAATGGAAAGGAGAAGAGATCTCATTATATTGGATGCCAAATTTGCTTCTGAGAAAATTTTTTCTTGTCGATATCATTGTTATTCTGCCTTTTACTGTCAATAGTACCGTGATATCTTCTCTTTATGTTTTTTTATCATCTCCTCTTTTTATTACGTCATCCATCGTTTTTATTAAGATTTAAAGGATCTCTATGATTTTTAAAGAGCATTATCATCCTGTCGCTTATTTTCCTTTGGATTTTTAGATCCAAATATATTATTGCTACTTTTTTCTACCTGGAAAATGTTTTAGTGATGTTCAATTAAATGTTGTCCTTTACTGTTATTCTTTTGATAGTAAGAGCGTATGCTATCAAAAAATTTAAACTGAAATTCTACAAATTTCTCTGTCTCTCTATATGACTTATGTTGCTAACGCACTTGAATCTTCATTTTATTAGAAATGAATTCGTATTTTAATTTCATTATCCTTCAGTGTCGTTGTATTTGGTTAACGGTGGATAAATAAGGGAATTTTATATTTCGACGGGTTGATGAGCAAATATGTTTCCGTAAAGTTCATCGTGTTAGGAGTGAATTTCACCGTAAAGTAGATGGCTCGATGCAATTTAGCTATTGCAATCGAATCCTTGACTGCAGCATCCTTTGTATGATCTAGAAAATGTAGAGAATTGATAAATTAATTCGTATGTATGAAGTATTCCTGAATTTCATCTTGGTCATCCACACAGACCTGTTCTGTATTTTATCGTAAAATTGCCGTTTTCACAACGAACCCTGAAAGTGTGCTGCGGGACGTAATATGTGCTATGGAGAAAGGCTCGGAAGAGTGTGAATGAGGTCCGAGCTGTGATAAGTGGGTGACCTCGGGGGAAGATGTAGAGAGCTAAATTTGGTAATGCTGATCATTTTTCGCGAACTTGTGGCTTGATCTCTCTCGGTAAGACCGGTATCTTAAGATCACTATATCCTCTTTCAGGACTAAATGATGGATGATTTCGAGGATATACCGGGCAATAAGCCGTTGAGGTTACCAAAGAAAGCAGCTAAAGTGAAAAATAAGGTATGTCATTTCGAAAATAAATTCTTTAACGAATGGTTCAGTTTCACTTCCAGTTCCTGATCTTTAGATGTAGAAATTGATCACATCAAAATTTTGCGATTCTTGCAATTAGTGACTAAATTTGTGCTTTTAAAAACGATTATTTGTGTTTAGTAAGCTTTTTTTACTTCAGGTTTGAAGTAAAGAAATTGTGGTGGGTCTGATTATTTGTTTGTTTACACAGATATTTTGCAAACTTATATGTTCGTACATTTTTATCAATGCTTTCAGGCTCCAGCAGCTCTTCAAATAACAGCAGAGCAATTGTTACGTGAAGCAAAGGAGCGTGATCTAGAAATTGTTGCACCACCGCCAAAAACTAAAATATCTGATCCGGAGGAGCTAGCCGAATATCAGAGGAAACGTAGGTACGCGTCGAAAAAGTTATCATTACACATTTCGGCTCTATATAACATATTTTAACCTCAATCACCAGAAAATAAAGATGTCAAATTCATTTGGAATTTAGATCTCTGAGTTCAAAATTGTTCAAAACACTGTTGACTTATCAAGTATAGAACAGGTTGGAAGGTCAAATTTTCAGTGTATTTTCAGGAAGGAATTCGAAGATAATATCCGCAAAAATCGTTCGCAGATAGCAAACTGGGTAAAATATGCAAAATGGGAAGAAAATATAGGTGAAATGCAAAGAGCTCGTTCAGTGTTTGAGCGAGCACTTGATACTGATCATCGTTCTATCACGCTGTGGCTTCAGTATGCGGAGATGGAAATGAGGCAAATTCTTCATTTTTCTAAGAGTGCAGCTTTAGCTGAACTTGATGTAAGAAGTCTGTTACATGTAATTGCTCATTGTACTGAAATCATTTGGACTAGACTACTCTTCATAAGGTTTTAGGAACAAACAAATTAATCATGCACGAAATATTTGGGATCGAGCAATCGCCATTTTACCCCGAGCTACTCAATTTTGGTTGAAATATTCTTATATGGAAGAATTGATCGGAAATATACCTGGAGCAAGACAAGTAAGAGTTTTTCTGTTTTAACCGGAATATCTTATTTCATTTATACAGAATTGTTGCAAATATTGATAGGTTTATGAAATGAACAGGAGCAAACTTATTTGCATCCGTAATCAATAACATATGTTCCATGTGGTTCCAGTCTGTGCAGTTTAGCTTAGCTTAGGTCTTTGAACGCTGGATGGAATGGGAACCACCAGAGCAAGCTTGGCAAACATACGTCAATTTCGAGCTGCGTTACAAAGAAATCGATCGTGCGCGTACTATATGGCAGCGTTTTCTTCACGTTCACGGACACGATGTGAAACAGTGGCTGCGTTATGCAAAGTTTGAAGAAAGATTCGGCTACATCGGAAATGCTCGTGCTGTAAGTATTTTTGTGTTGATTGTGAGTTCTCATTCTTCACTTTAAAAAATATGTTTTGTTGATGATAGAAAAGATGAGACTGAAAAAAATGAAGTATAACATGTTTTGGTTTTTGACTAATGATTTCTTAACATGTGTGCTTTAAGTCGATATGTAAAGAGATTTACATATAAAACTTAACTGAGTTTGATTTTGTACAAATTTAATATAAAATGGAATTAGTATGCTTAAAATTATGCGGTAATTATTTTCTGTATTAATTGATTATGCAGGTTTATGAGCGAGCAATGGAATATTTTGGAGAGGAAAATTTAAGTGAAACATTGTTGATTGCATTCGCTCAGTTTGAAGAACGACAGAAGGAACATGAAAGATCAAGGGTCATCTATAGGTATGACAATAATTTGTTAAAAGATTTTCGTATTCGTGTGAGAGGAACAATTATTGTTTTTGATGTCGGGTTATCGGTAACAATTAAATTTGGATACGATAATTTTAAGGCATTCAGAATTAAAAGTAAATTTGTTTTTCGACTCTATTGTTCCTATGATTTTGCAGATATGGATTGAACCATCTTCCGGCTGAGCGAACTGGTGAAATATTTAAATTCTATACCATACATGAGAAAAAATATGGTGAGAGGGCGGGGATCGAAAATGTAATTGCTAGTAAGCGTCGCCATCAGTATGAAGAGGTAAATGATCTTTGAATATCTAAGAAACTCTAAAAATACGAGTATTTAATATGTTTTTATAAAGCATGCTTTTGAACTGTAACAGACAAATTGGAAAGTTTTTTTTTTTTAAATTTTACAACCTTAATTTCAGCAAATTGCTGAAAATTCGTATAATTACGATGCATGGTTTGATTACATTCGTTTATTGCAAAATGAGAAAATTAATCGTGAAGAGATGGAAGATACATTTGAGAGAGCGATAGCTAATGTACCTCTGCAACCTGAAAAGAGGTATTTTTTGAATTTAATTGGTGATTTGGGTAAATTACGGTATAGGCACGAATCCAGTACAATATGGAGTGTAGTTGGAGATGTTAAATTACATTTTGCATTTCAATCCTATTAGAGAACTGGAAATTTTATTTATTTTTGGGATAGTGGTAAGTAAAAAATAGACGTTACTGTTGGAGACTTCAACTAAAATGCTTGGTAAATGTGAAATTCATAGTATATGAAGAAAATTCTTTACAAACAATTTTACTTATGAAGTCCTTTTTTGTCAAAATTATCGTTTTCTGTTGGACAGGTATTGGCGGCGATATATTTATTTGTGGATTAATTACGCGCTTTATCAAGAATTGGATGTTGGTGACGTAGAAAAAACACGAGATGTTTACAAAGTTTGTCTGCAAGTGATTCCTCATAAGAAATTCACTTTTTCAAAAATATGGGTGATGTTTGCTTATTTCGAAGTGCGACAACTTCGCTTATCTGATGCACGTAAAATAATGGTATGTTTCAAAGTATTTAGGTCTTTTCATTTGAAATCAAATTTTATAAATGCCATAAGAAACAAAAAATGCCATAAAATTATAAATGCCATAAAACCGATTTGAAGTGAAATTTGAACGAATAAAATTTGGTGAAGTATTGCTAAATGTGCAAAAAATAATACTTTGCTCGAAGGATTATATTTTTATGGTCAAGATTGGGCAATTATAGGGAAATGCGATTGGAATGTGCCCTCGAAATAAAATTTTTCAAAGTTATATTGATCTCGAATTGCAACTACGTGAATTTGATCGGTGTCGGATTTTATATGAAAAGTTCCTGGAATACGCTCCGGAAAACAGTAATACTTGGATTAAATTTGCTGAAATGGAAACGCTCCTTGGCGATATTGATCGTGCACGCGCAGTTTTCGCTTTGGCTGTCCAACAACCTGCACTGGACATGCCTGAGGTTTGCTCGCAAATTGCCATTTCTAAAGTTGGAAAAGTGACTTTGGAGAAAAAATTTTGCTGAGTAATTGGAAATATTTAAAAATTTCAATTAAAGTTCATTCTAGGTTCTATGGAAAGCCTACATTGATTTCGAAGTGAGTCAGGAAGAATACGGTCGAGCTCGACAGCTGTACAGTAGTCTTTTGGAACGAACGAACCACATAAAAGTTTTTTTTGCTATTATTATTTTTGGAGTTTTCAGCTTTCTTCTGAGCAATTTTTTCTAGACTTCATATCCTTGTTCCATCTTACCTTATCTCTCATTATCTGGCTTTGGGTTTAAAAATTGGAAGGGCGGTCAGCAAAAAAAATAAATTAATTCCGATTCTCTGAAAAAGATGTGAATAAAGTTCTTTGATTCACAATTCTTTCAGGTTTGGATAAGTTTAGCCGAATTTGAATTATTAGTAGGTGATGTGGAGGGCGCACGCAAAACATACGAACGCGCGAATAGGAACCTAGCAAGTAGTGAAAAAGAAGAAAGGTTATTGCTTCTCGAGTCATGGATGTTGTTTGAAACCAAACACGGCGACAAGGATTCTGTAGCGGCAGTAAGTAGTTTCATTGATTCCAGGGATATTTATAAATAACGTATTTGTACAGTTAATCTGGACTTGTCGATTGAATTACTATCTTTGTCTAGTTTTAGATTCATGTTTTGATATTTATTGCAAAAAAGATTTAGTTCTTATAGCTTTTGAAATCAAAAAGTGGAATTTTTTTCTACATATCAAAATTTCTCGTTTATCGATTATTGACCGGTTCAAAGGGTCATGTGACTACGATTAGATTATTTCAGAAGTGTCTCATTTCTTTTACATCGTCCACTTATTTGTGAATGTCATCTATATTGAGATTATAGTGGGATATGAACATTTGTTGTGCATTACTGTAATAGGGAGAAAACCAAAGCGAGAAGACTTATTTATTTATAAACTTGTCATTTTCTTGTGTAATCAGTTCAGCAGACAAAGTTTGTTTCGCCGAATTTCCATTTTCTATGTGACTTTAGAATTTTTCATTTTTCTCCGTATCTGACTTCTTGCTATGCCTCTTGATCATAATTTATAAATCATGGGAACAATTTTCCAGGTTTCTCGTCTAATGCCAAAAAAAGTGAAAAGACGTCGGCAGGTTCAGACCGAGGATGGTGTGGATGCTGGTTGGGAGGAATATTTCGATTACATATTTCCAGACGAACAAAGTAAGATATAATTTTTATTGTAAATATTCTTATCGCGCCATTGTAAATGGCAATCGTTTTATTGTTTTTATTCTAGCTTCGAAAGGCAGTATGAAGTTATTCGAAGCTGCTCGCAGATGGAAGGAGAAACTTTCACAAGTAGCTTTATCTGTTGAAAAAGATGAGGACAGAGATGTGAAAGACAGTGGCATCAAAGACGAGGCAACAGAACGAAGAATGAAAGTGCGCGAGAATGATTCAGATACTGACATATCGACATCCTCTTCGTCATCGTCAGATAGTGATTCTGAATCAAGTTATGAGTCAGAGGATAGTGGTTCGGATTCAAATTCCGAAAAATCTTGAATGCATACGAAGAAAGAATAGAAAGGTAGGGTTAGTAGATATTTCCCTTCTTTTCCCTACTTCATCGCTAGATCTTCTGACTCGCAATGTTTTATTTTCGAAATGTTTGTACATATTGATCAAATTTCATATGTATCAGAAGAAATGGAAGGAGATTTTTTTTTGAATTTGTTTATAATTTTTCATCTCGCTGTATCCGATGAAATAAATTCTTATTCAAATCAAACTTTTCTAATATATCAACAGCCTTCAATGCTTTTTATCATGTTGCAATATAAACCATTGTTCTCATATTTATTACTAGTTTTAAATAATATATAAAGTATAGTCGAAACATTATCTCGTTATGAGGAAAAAAGCTGTTGTCTTATTGATTTCAGGGATTTCTGTAATGGATCTTTGTATATTTCTTCTTTTGTACAAGGTTTTCCTGGTGTATTTTAAAAATAGTTGCGGGTTTTACGCTCATTTAATTTTCTCTGCTATTTGTTGCGACGAATTTACTAAAAGAAGGTTTTATCTTTTCTAGTTAGGCGATAGGGATTCATTTACTCTAGTTCATGTAATAATGAAAGCTTGTGAGTCCTGGAAATCTAAGTTGGTTATTGAGATTAGTTTTAGTGATTGTATTTTAGTTGTTTAGCCAAAAATTACTGCATAGCTTTTGCTGCGATAGTTATGGTAATTTAAATCTGAATCTTATTGACAAAAAAATTTTATTAAATCTAAATCTGATTAATAGGTTTTTATATAACTTTTGGTATATTAATCGAAAAAGCCATAAATGCAGTCTGTTATATCCATGATTGTTCAATTTTTTTGCAGTTAAAAAGTAATTTTCCTCAGTCATTCACTTCCCTTCGTTTTCTGTATATGCTCCTGCTATGTAATATTGAATTATATATATTGAATGCACTCACTCTTCTCATAAGCGCTTTATTTTTCCTTCTATTTTCAGTGTTAGGCTATTTATTTCTGAAATAATTTGGAATTTAGAAATCGAAAATTGCTTGATATTTGAAAATAAACTTGAATTCTTTTCACTCCATGACAAAATTGTCAGCTTCTTGATTTTCATTTCATTAATTCAACATAGGAAGTGAAATGTAAATGGTATGCAGCAGAGCAGTGGCTATTGGTTGCTTCTATCATTTTGTTCAATTTTTGGTGATTTTGTGAAGATGACAGATGAGGAAAATGTGCGGAGTCTGTGAAGATCATCTGTGTCGGTAGGTTTTTGTATTATTTCGCAGAATCGGATTGCTTTGCATGTGCTGGAAAAAAGAATCGGAACGTCAGTAGTGTCAATATAAATATGCATTCTATTGATGTGTAGGCTGAGTGATAGCAAATATTGGTGAACTAATTAAATAGGAAAAGAAAAGCAGAATTGATTCACTGATTCCGTAATCGTCGTCTTTTCCTTTTTTTTTAAAAGAAAATCACATGGCTGTATCTGCTACCACTGTTTTAAATAATCTTGATGACTTTCATCTCGTGATGGCTTATGTTTTGCTATTTCTCGACTAGTCAACATTGAATTTTTTTTTTACATCACAAAACCAATTTTTGATCCAGAAATCTTACTAGGTAGCGTTTATTGTAAAAATTATTTCGTACTTAAAAAAAAGATTGCTATCACAGGCAAAAGTTTTAGCTCATTTTTAATCATTCGACAAATTCAGTAAACTCAGTCAGAGGAATCAAAGGAAAAGTGCTGCTTTGTTTATTGCTGTTATCAAATAATCGAGTGGTAAGGTGCGGAAACTGCTATTCGAATGAGCATTCGGGAATGATGCATATTTTATGGACTAATGGGAGTTCTTGGCTTTTCAGTTCAGTTTGGAACTGAACTGAAATACTATTATCTATTTTAAAAGTGTTGTTTCTCCCTTTTCCCCTCAGGCTGAAATAAATTACTAAGGAAAATGTAAGTGTAGTAAGATGCTCTCTATTCCTTTTCATTCTGTCTTACCAATTTATTTATTAAAAGGTACAACTGCAGCAGTTGTGTGCTTAGATTTCAATTTTTGATATAAGTATATATCAAAATTTACTATATATTTCAGTTCCTATTAGAAATTGCTAGTAAGGAAACACTGAAAAATCCCTTGCTTGTGATATTTTGAAGTTTTGATTGGTTCCTTCGAAAGAAATAAATCAATTGACAGATTGAGAGATCAAGCAGCTAAATTTTTTAGCATCACTAAATTTCTTACTTATTTGATCATGACATTTGATATCGCTTATCACAGGTCAAAATATTAAAAATAATCGTGCTTATTCCTGCTTAAACAAAATGGACGATGATGAATATTTGATTATAATATCATAGATTGTAAGCAGATATGAAAATTATACATATGAAGTATTACATTTATGCTAACCCTCAAGCTCATTTTTTGGGTACAAATAAACATTACATAAATGATAGAAATTGTTGAATTCAACAGAAGAAAATATCCCTCATTGAAAATGTCAGCTGCACATAGTTGAAAAATGAGATGATACGTTTAAATAACTATTAGCCGAGATTGATTTCTGATTAACATGACACTAAACATGAAAGTGACTTACGATAGTGCAGCCATGAGAATCAAATCTAAAAGAGACAAAATGAAAGTAAATTTAGCATTGTCATTTCAGTGAGGCAAACTCATCTAACTGTTTTAATGTTTTCTTCCGCCAATTATGTAAAATTATTTTTTAGATATGACTACATTATATTTAAACGACTTTTGGGTCGCTCGGTTTTTCTTCATTCTCTTAAGTTATGGAACTATTTCGATTCCTGTAGTTCTCCTGGTTTTTTATGTTCGCCGAAAAACTACCGGTAAATATTTTTTTTATTTAGTAAGTTTATGCCACTGAATATCGGTTTATAATGAAGTAATATAAATTATTATTATTGTTTGGTAGAGTATTATGAAGCTTTTGCACATAATAAGCTTCATTTCCAGAAGATGGTTTCGAGCCTACAACACTTTTCCGTTCATTTCTACACAGGTTTGCTCTTGGAAAACCTGAATATGAATTGATGGTTTCTGACTCTGTAAAATTGACTTCAGTCGTTTCGCAAAAAAGGAATCTCCGCAGTGATTCTTTCTATCTTATTTTATGTTTTTCAAGTCTTCAAGCCACTCTTGTTTCAATGGGTTATATCCAAGAACGGATTATGACACAGGTTATTAAATTTTGTTCTCACTGGTGCATTTTTTTGACACAGTATTAATTCAACAAATCACTCGGACTGAAATATTTGAGTTTTTACTTGATCTTTATGAGATTATTTTTGCAAAAGTTGATTATCCAGTGCATCAATTTTTTACCTCCAGTATTTTGTGAATAAATTGCAAAGATTTGTATGATGTGTCATAATGGAGAACAGAAGTTATTTGAAATAAAAATAAGTAGCTAAAGACGTTTTCTTCGAATGATTTCTTTCTAGACGTTTGCTTATGTATTTTTTAGATTTGAAGGCTGGAAGAATTGATTATTTTTATTCCAGGCCTACTTATCAACTGTGGATAATCAACTAAACAAATTTGAAAATACACAGTTTCTTGTTTTTATGAATCGTGTTTTTGCTATTATCCTATGTGCAGCTTACTTGGTTTCGAACTGGAAAAGGTTTTTTCGTAATTTATTTATCAAAAATTTTACGAAATTTATGGAATAGCCTTTTA
Source organism: Acanthocheilonema viteae (assembly GCA_900537255.1). NCBI lineage: Eukaryota > Metazoa > Nematoda > Chromadorea > Rhabditida > Onchocercidae > Acanthocheilonema > Acanthocheilonema viteae. The sequence continues at coordinate 1,210 of UPTC01000053.1, read as the reverse complement.
TGATTTTAGAAAGAATTTATAGTAATAAGAATAAATGAAATTAAAGCGGAATCCACAAGACTGTAACAGTTGAAAATTATGAACGTAGAAGTCAGTATGAGGTAGCTTTATTATTTAAAATCGCTAATTTATTACAGAGAACCGCCTCATGTTCCACCGTTTTACAAGCATTCGTTTACGTCATTTTCCAATACACTTTCATCGTGGTGCCAATACGAGGCACTAAAATACGTTTCATTTCCAACTCAGGTACTTTCAGAAATTGATGACACTCAAATAAAAAAGTGAAAAATAAGTACAAGGCTTTGATACATTAATAATTCACCAAAATATATTGTAAAAGGGAAATCTTTGTCAGAATCAGGGAGATGACAATCTTTTTATAATGAAAACGAAATCAAGTATTTTAGATAGTATGCAAAGCATCGAAAGTGTTGCCAACGATGTTGATGGGTTTCATTGTTAGAGGTGAGCGTTATGGATATGGCGAATGTGCTTGTGCTATTGTGCTTGCGTTTGGAGCGTCGTCGTTTCTTCTGTCGAACAACTCTAAGGGGCTTGGATCTTATGGTAATGCCTTTAAAACATGTTTAATAGCAGTAATGAAAGAAAAAAAACTAGTGATTGAAAAAGTGCCAATAATTCCAAGAATAGAATAAACAATGAATAAACAGTTTCTACTGAAAGTGGATAAGCTTCTTTTATTTTATGATTTTGCTAAAAAATGGAAATATGTGAGGAAATCGAAGTAAGAAGTAAATATATTGAAACAAAGAAGAAAATCGAAATAAGAAGCGAATATGTTAAAAAAATTCATCCGGTAACATGGACATTGTTAATCTTCATGAAATACCATGTCGTTGTAAATACAAAAAAGGCTATGGGAGTTAAGATCAATTTGCTGAAATATTGTTTATGCTGTCAATTTTCTTAATTCTTTATCAAAACTTACAGGCAATGATAACTTCATTAAATTATAGCAATTTTATCTTCTGATCGTGTGACTACTGTTTCGGGGATTTGTTTGATGTCTGGTTATCTCTTATTTGATGCTTTTACTTTGAATTGGCAAAGGAAACTATTTGATGTCCGTCCACGAGTTTCCAGATACCAGGTTTTCTAATGAAATGGTTGAATGTTAGGAGTTCACATAATATACGGCTCATGAATTTGATTTTTCTAGTTTCATTATGTTAGAAAACTATATAGT
>UPTC01000052.1:57737-86427 GCA_900537255.1 Acanthocheilonema viteae | reverse complement strand
TTAGGAATTTTGCAAAACAAGATAAATATTTTGCAAAATGTCCAATTTGATTAAAAATTATTTCAAAAGGTCTCATATTTTTTGATTTTTGTTGCATAAATATATGATTAATTAATGTTGAGGTTTCACTGAGACTTCTTGCGTAACAAAAACTCAATTAATTATGGCCAGAATTTTTAATGGTGTTTATTTAGCTTATGCTGATTATATATTCCGACAACATAAATTGTTCAATCTAAAAATAATTGAGCACACCTTTTATTTAATTTCTTTGCATCTATCAATGACACAAAACATTTCTGGTGAGTTTGAAATTACCGTAATATTATTTCATTACATTTCCATTGCTTTATTAAATTATCGTAATATTACTTGAACAAACATATTTTTACAATTAAGATTATTGTAATTAGATAAATATGAAACATACTATTTAGTGATTAAATTTTTTTGCAATATATTACAATTGTATTATTATCTATTTATATATTTACTTATAAGTGTATTGATTTTATATTTACTTGTAAGTATATTGATATATTTTGATTCCCATTAAACATACGATATTTGGGCAATAAAAACTGAAAAATGGTTAAAAAAATAGAATTTGTGATATTTTTCATACACCCAGAAGGAATCACTGATGAAACCAAAAAGATTATAAACAATCCTTTTTTTGACGGTCAAAAATTTTTTTACTTTGTTCCTTTTTTAGCTCTTTTTTTGGCCAAAAAAATGTATAAAAGCAAATTCAGTAAAACGTCAGTGAAATTGGCATTTTTATTATCATATCAGTCGACCAATTCGACAAATAAGACAATTTTAAAAGCATACCATAAGTCAAATGCTTACTTCCTCAAATTTCGGAAATAATTGAGGGGAAGAAAGGAAAAAAGACGGGAGAAGATTGATTGGGATTTTATTTGTTATATATAAATGTAAGATGGAAATTAGTAGTGAAACAGAATTCTGTTAACTAAAATTGATAATTTGAGAAAAATAAAAAAAAAATGAGAAAATACATCGGAATATTATTTAGTGATATTTATTTTAACAGTTTGGTTTTGAAAAAAATTTCTTCCCAATTATCAGTTTCTCACATTAAAATGCGTTACATTTCCTGTTTCCCTCTCTTGTTATAATTTACATTAAAAGTAAACATATTATTTGATTCCAATTTATTAATTTAAAAATGAATTGGAACCCTTATTAACTTAATTATAAAAGTATTCTTTAAAAATAGATATTTCAGTGAGTGAAACGTTGGATGCAAACATGAAAATTTCTGGCAGTGAATTATTTCTTGGAGCAAAAGCAAATATGACGAACTTTGCAGAGTTGAAAACAACGGAAAAAACGTAATTATTACCACTTCGGAGCAGAATATATATATTATTTGTGTTAGATTTTATTAGTGCCTATTTATTGTAGTTATTAGTAAAAATATGATCGATGTTTTGGAAAAGTTACTCTATCCGTATACTAACATATATATTTGATTTTAACATTATCAGTAATTATTCCATATTAATGAATTTTCCTTCATAATAGATCAATATCATTACGTACTATCATTTATTAATCATTTATTATTAGACTATTAATTGAAAAAAATGCATATTGTGATAATTGAAGTATAAAATGAACTTATTCAGCCAATTTTAACAATAATATAAAATTCTTCATTTAATTTATATTCGACAATGTTATCTTTCGTTAACAAATGCATTCCCAATTAAGCAAACAATAAAATTTTTTTACAAATAGGCAGGAACAAATTAGACAGTAATAATAATGTGTATTGTTTGTTGCCGTCTATTTGACCGAGTAATATTTACTGTTGTTATTGTTGTTCTGTTCAAATAACTGAACAAATAAAATTACTTTGATAATAATTACTTCTTTGTGTCATCGGAAAGAAAAAAAAACATAAAAATTAATGATAAAATCTTGATAATATGCTTATGGCAATTAGTGCAACTAATAATGAACTGTTTTACAATGGGAGTAAAAGGGCTAAAATCACCATTAATAGCAACATTGAAAATAAATTCGCATTTTTGGAAAAGTTTGAATTTCCTATTAGCGTTATTTTTATTAAAATAAAAAAGAATAAAATGCAAATGTAAAACATTTTTTCGTTTATAAACCATAATAGTTCTTTTTTTCGTTTTTCAATTCAAAGATTTCAAATTAGAAGTTCCATTCATTCGTAATTACCATAAATGTAAATAACTGACATTGTCAATTCGTGGTATTAGTGATGTTGTTATTAAAGATAATAATAAATAATATTGTTGGAATTACAGGCTTCTCTGTTAGATTATCATTTTTTTCCTTGTTCGGTTTTGTTATTATTTCAAATTTAAACTTTTCAATGACAATAAATCGTTATTCCGTACTTTTGAATAATATTATGCCATAATAATCAAATAATGGGATATGAAGAAAGAGAGAGAGAGAGAGAAAAAAAGGGAGACCATAAATAATTTGATTGAGAATTTTTTTGCATTATACTCGTTTCCTGTCCAACGCTTATTTAAGAAATTAATAATGTTAGTTTAATTTGATAACTTATGTTTTGCTTGACGTAATTGACAACAAAAATTCCACCACTACTGATTGTTTAATTTGTGTGAACAAATATAAGAGTAAGCAAACAAACAAATATGCAAATTTTAATTTAATAAAATTTAGTTCTGAAGGGGAAATTTCCGGATGCTAGAAGTGGGGGCTTAGCTCAGTGGTAGAGCGCTCGCTTTGCATGCGAGAGGGCGGGGGTTCGATCCCCTCAACCTCCAATCCCGCCTTTTGAAATTAATTAAGAAAGCTCGTCCAATTTGCCCTCACATTTGACAAGTTCGCTGAGTGTCGCTGCATTCAATCTAGTAATGCACAATACTCTATAAGCCCTAACGCTTTTTTTCCGTGTCGTGAACTATCATATTAGCACTGATTGGATTTAAAATTTCAGGCACCTGTCACATCAAAATACTTTACGCTCTATTTCCAGTAATTTTTCTTTGACAAAAATGTTGAACAAGATGCAAAGTGTGGCCCGTGTTCAAGAATCGCACACAAATTCAAATTTACTTGATAAAGTCGTTAACACAGGGGAACATATTCGCAGTAATGATGGAAAAGCTAATCGGAAGGAATTGCTGAATGAAATAATACATACAGAGTAGAACTGACAAGTCAACAATAACAACGCAAAATGACATTAGGCGTAAAAAAGTGAAAGTTCAAATAACGTAAAAGAGAAGTAAATATCCACAAAATAACGAGCAATAAACCAATTTTTCAACAGACAACAGATATACTGGCTTGCTTTTGTTAATTATACACAGATGACGGAGGGAAATTTTGTAAACAAACAAAACAATTTTCTATTTTTCGAAACAAAAAAATTTCCCGATTCACCCTAATGCATCAATCATCAAAAAAACATAACCAAGACAAAAATATTTCAAGAATTAAAAAGAGAAAATGAGAACTATTTTCATGAAAGAGAGCTTAAATTAAAGAAGTGAATGTTTGTAGACACGTATACATTTTTACCATAAAGCTCTTCAGCACTTTATCAATTCAGTTTAAAATATTTGATTTTGATTCCATACAACCACCACAGTGTTTCTCAAAACGCGCAACCAGTGTTCGTACATACTGCGGCAGAACCAGTAATCCTGAAATATTAAATTTCTGGAAAATCACAAATCAATTTTAATTCATTGAAATTTACGAACTTGATATTAAGGCGTAAAAACTGTAACCTTCCAAAAAATAATTTTATAAACAAAATCTCCCATAAAAAAGTCTTATGTGAAATCATTCACCTAACTAGAAATATGTCTTTATTCAGAAATAGCAAACGGTCATACCAACGATTTTGTGATCCTGCGACGTTCTGACACGAATTATCTGCATCCGCTGCGATCGTTTAATTTCTCGAGCTGACATACCATTGGACAATACTTCTTCGACGATCGGCCAGACCGAGAGCACTGAGCCAGAAAGAACAAAATAAGTTCGCGTCCGTCGTCCAGTTTCGCAGTATACACCCATCGCTTCATTCCGGCAACGTCCATGAAAATAATTGTGCTGACAAGTCTTGTTCGAACCTGGAATTAGGAGAAAAAAACTTTAGAAAAAGTTCCAATGGAGTGATGATCGAATGAGTAATTCGACATCCACGCTTCTAGCAACATATAACGCAAAATACTAACTTTACGAGGACACAAATCTACTGACCTTCAAACAGATCTTTCCATACTTGTTCAGTTTCTTCAGGAGTGGCAAGATGAAAACGCTTTGTTAACTCATCGATTGTTTCCAGTTTTGCACTCCGACCTGTACTTGGTCGAGTTATGCAGAAAAGCCGCGCACCCGTATCCAAACGTTTCTTGCCAATACCATAAACAAGAGCCGCGGTCTTTTTGCCATTGTTACCAATTGATGCGAGATAAAATCCATCCTGAAAATCAAAAAAAAATACTAAATTTTCGTGAAGGAAGGATGGTAATATAACGAATTGCACTACTAATTAATTTTCAACGGATAAGCGATTGAAATGCATTAAATTTACCTGATCTTCATGATGATCTTTCCAAATTGCATAAGCATCCTCCCAACTTACACCACGCTCTACACCAATTTTGTGAATTTCGACACGGAAAAAACCACTTTCGTAGTGTCCCATGAATACACGAGTTTCTAACTTACGTGCCTCATCACCACCCATTCCGAGATCTGAAATATCATCGAAGATTGACCAATAAGATGTTTGGGTGAGTAATCACAATTATGATAATAAATCACTAGGTAATCCAAACAAATTCACAGAAAAATGAGAGCTCACCCATAATACCCATATCATACGTCCCATCATGTTTCGCTTGCGCAACTAATTCAGCAACGATATCCGAAAAATACTGGAAAAGTGCGTTTTGTGCATGCACTGGTAAACCAAGAAGACGATTCAGAAACTTTGGTATGGTGGCAGACTCTTTTTCAATCACATAAACACCATCATCCAATGAGAGTAAACCAACACCCTCCATATAACACTGCATATCTGTAACATTCAAAATTAGTAAATTCTTGCAAACCCATTTTAAAGTTTAAAGTTCATCAAATCAAATCACCTATATTTTCTGCAAATCGAACTTAAGCAAAAATACCACTGATGAAATTTCCAGGCTTGTAATCCTCTGGTGGTGGTATAAGTGGCGGATCGAGCAATCCAGTAATTGTTCGTAGTAATACATCTAAAGCCGCTCTACCATATCTTGTGTCCAAATTAAATTGACTTAGATCACGTGATTCTGTTGCACGACGATCACCATGCGTTAATGCTCCGAGAGATTCAAGTCGTTTGGCAACAATTGATGCAAACCTATATATAGCATATACCAATGACGTATACATAAATTCAAGAAAAAATCTTCATTGCCCTCTATGCTATGTCTCAAAAAGTGCTGAAACAATAAATTAAGCTTTATTAAGCTTAAGCTTAGCATATACTAGTTGCTGACTTACCTTTTTTCACCAGCAAGCTCGGATATCAAGAATATATACTCCGGTGCACTAACTTGATTTGAACGATGTGTACGTCCTAAAACAATATTTTTTCTAAACTTTTTGTCTTCTAGAATTTAACTGAAATATAAAAAAAAGAAATTACCAAATTGTTGAATGGCTTTGTCAGCAGACCAAGGCAATTCTAGTGTTATATGTACACGACGTCGACGATTTGCAGCTCTTCGATCTGACTAAAGATAAATTATTAGTTTATCTAAGGTATTAAATTTCCAATACATTTTTAAAAAGCGAAGGGAAAATAAAAGAATAAACTAACTTGCAATGAAATGCCGGAAGATGCTGCCTCTGAAATTACAGCAACTAATTTTTCACCCTTCATAAATTTATCTTTTTCATCCATATTCATTAGTTCAAGCGGTACATCTGCTCCAGCATGTCGGAGTTCATACTCAACATCTCCATCTTCACGGCATACAACACGACCTTTACGACCCGTCATCTGTAATTGTAAACATTAAATTAATATCTGCAAAGCATTTTTACTTTTTATTCAATAAATAACTTTTACTAGTCTGCAATGAAAATCGAAATATCCAAATATTTTTGTATTAAAGCTAAACCTCGGCGACATATTCAGGGCCACCCAATTCGTCAATCAGTTGATCAAGTGTATTTGGTGGCAAACGAGGACTTAGACGTTCTACAGCAGCCAGCAGCTCTGCTTTGATTAGTGAAGTTTCACCGAGCGTAAGATCTTCATCACTTACCAGACGTGATGATGACATGAAAACATCGGCAGTACTATGCTGTAATGAATTTTATTTACATATAATCATTTTTTGCATTCAGATTCCATCTCTTTTTTATAACATGATTCGTTGTATTACAAATACATAGGGGTTAACACGGATGCATAACTAACTCAATCAGTATTGTTGGTTTCAAGTGCATGTCAAACTTGATAAAAGGTAGACATTTGAAAAAGGATAGGATATTTCCCGAAAATTTTCAACGTCTCAATTCACCCGCTCGTTAATTACCCTTAGCAACACTGGAAACAATTGAAATAAAAACTATTTCGTTTTTAAACAAAATTTCACGCATACCCTGTGTTCTCAAAAACGAATCTTACCATCGCCGTAGAAACGATCCTACTGGTTGCTGATTTTTTTTGCTTTTTTTTGAACTTCTTTTTCTTAACTTTCTTCTTCTTCGGTGAGTCCGAAATAATTTGTTGCTTTGCTGCCCATGGATCTTCTAGAATTATAGAATTTATTTTTATGTTTACCATAAAAATTACTAATTTTTCAGAGAAGATTCCTGAAATCTAACCTCTAGTAAAATCACAGGTAAATGGATTAAATTCCTCCTCATCACTTCCTTCTTTCTCCTTTTCACTGCCACTTTTTTCTTCAGCTGTTTCCTCACCCGAACTTTTTGCCTCATCCAATAATCTTTGCAACCATGTATCTTCGTCACCTTGGATCGCTCCATTTGATGCTATAAGAAAACAAATGGCGAAATATAAAAAATAATCTAGAAATATAGTTTCAAAATTATCCACATCTTCACCACATATTGCACTTTTCTAACTACTCTATCCGCTAACAGATCCATGAAAACCGTGATCTCATTTGTGAAGAACGATCCGACTACTAAAACAGCAAAAAAAAATAAGGTTACCAAATGATTTGACGGAGTGCTCTTGGCTCCCCTTCCTATTTCACCCATTTCACTAATTTAAAAATCTTTCAGCTCCAGACAAGTAAACCACTGCATTGGATTTTTACAGTACGTTTTGTATTTTATAAGCTGTGCTTTGTATAAGCACAGTATATTGAAATAAAAAGTCATTTAATGCTCTACATGTTACATTATTTTTCATCAAACAGTAGTCATCACAAAGATGATAATATTGTGCTACGTTTATATTCTAATGCATATGCACTGCACAAGCTTTTTAATTTCTAATATTATATCTATAGTGGAACCATTATTACGCCATATCAGTGCCGCCAGTCGTGAGGAACAACTCTCCATTTTATCTCTAATGACTCGCAGACTAAATGTCATTAAATAAGCACTAATCATAAACTGCTTTAAATCAATTAAAAGAACAAGAAAACAAAACTGACGCTCTTTCTCTTCACTAGATGATTCTTCATCTTCCTCTTCTGTTGGTTGTGAACTATCATCTCGTGCTGATGACTCAGTACTATCCGAATCAGTATGTCCCTCCTCATTTGTTTGTTCTTCCGTAACCGAATTTTGCTTTAGTCGTTTTGCAGATATACCAATTGATACAGATCCCAATTTTTCAACTAAAACAAGACAGAAAGATAAATATATTTTTTGCTGTTTTCAATAATGAAACTATTCAATGCAATATTCTTATTTATCAAGAGAAACGAGTTTTCCAAATAAAAAAACCGCGCTATAGATAGTTATTAATCTATGCTTAAGCAAGTTAATTCGTTTATACCTATAGCAAAAATGAGAAGTTTCCAGGCTTTCCAGATCTGTGATATGACGGTAATTTAAACAATACTCTGCACTATAGCTTTTATTCAAATCCCGAAAAAATGACTTATTAATCTGAATGTATAGGGTCACAATAATAATGGGTATTCCTTAGTGGTCGCAAAAAATTTGCATTTTGCAACACATAATACTCTATTATACGCACATTTGCGTTTGACTGGACGGTCTAATTCATTGCACATTTTGTCGAAATTGGTATAGACATCCGCTGAAGAATTCGTATTTTCTGTTGGGAAATGTTTCTCTATAAGCCTCGCCAACACTGCTCTAAATTATCGTTCTTCATAAATTTTTCGATTTCATGCATATAACCGCACACGGACATTGACATCAGTTTCATTTGATTTACCCTTGATTATGTCACGTTCTTTTTTCGAGTAGTTTTATCAAATTTCGTTAATTACAAACTTAGCCGTGGATACGAATTCAGTCAATTCGCCACCGGCATCGTCAAGTGCTTCCAGTGTTTTTGATTCACCGGTAGTTTGTAGACCAATTACAACGCATTTATTGGCTTTTATTGCATCACGCACTATCTTGACACATGATTTTACCTGAACAAAATTTGAAAATTTTATTTTTACATTCTTAATTTTATTACATCTTTCCATCTAAAAATTCATCTAAAAATAGAATACCATTGCTTGTTTTTCTTAACAATGAAATATTTACTAGCAGTAGAGAAAATCCTAAGTGAGTATCCCGTTGCTTAATTAATACAGCTGGGAAATGTTTTTTTCAAATCCAAAAATACATAACGCAAATATCATAACTCGCCTTTGCACTAATACAGATATATTTGAAAAATCGTTGATGTGCTGCCCAAAACTGTCCCCAAATTAGTTTTATTTGCGCTCGACTAATACAATGACGAGAAAGAGCTGCCTGCAAGAAATTTTTATTTCGAATCAGCAAAAAATCATATCCAGGTTACACTTTTAAAGAAATATATAACCACTATAATGTCGCTTATATTTCAATTTATTGTTTATAATCTTAATAAAACCTAAACAACACATTTCGCAGAATCACTCATATTTTGTGAATCTTTTTCACCTTAGTATGACTGTTAATAAATTAAACGAACATGTATCAAAATTAACCTGAAATTGTCTTCGACATTCAAGCCATATTTTAACTGATGCGTCATATATTTCGATAAAATCTGCAGATAAAGGCACTTCTTCAACCCGGAAAGTAACACCACGGAAAGAAAGCTGTCGAGCCAGATAAAGACCACGTTGCTAAAATTAATAACTTTTTCTAAATTTATAAACTAACTCGAAACCATTCGAAACTAGGATTTGTCATCAATAATACAGCAAAGGACATTGATTAAATTTGTTTAAACGGAAACCTTCATATCCATTGCAACTACTTCCATAGCTCCTACTCCTCGTTTTTCTACAGCATTAATGAAATCACTGAATTCTCGAAATGCTTGCCCCTGCCCCCACAAGCCTATACGTGTCATATATGCCATATTTCGAGGTTCTGAAAATAATAATTCCATAAAATATTTTAAATTTATGGGAAGAATCCATAAGTTGAATTTTTCGGTAGGAGATTGTATTTAAAAAAAAATGAATCAGCGCTGACTATAAAATGACACATATCTAAATTAATGTACAATCGTACCTGTTGCACCAGTTGCTGAAGCATAAACAATTCGGGCATTTGGTAAAGCTTTCTGCAATTCCATAACACTTCGACCTGTTTTCGTTGGTTTTGAACCAGATGTTGGAACCAAATTCTTGGCACGATGGCATTCATCAAGCACAATAACACCGTCGTAATCCTATAATCAAGACAGTATAATTTGAGCATGTAAGAAAGTATCGGTCCTATCTTATTTCATCAAAAGAGCAGTTATTCATAATTTTTTCTCCCGGTTTTTCTCCAACAATTTTATAAGCCCAGTAAGGTGTGATTCCTTTTAACGGGCAAATACAAATTACATGAAGAATGAGTTTTTTGATTACATTAAGTATAAAAAATGATGGAAAACTATGAGATGTCCGTAAATACAAACAAGAAATAGAACAAACAACCATAGTTAAATAATAGATAGATGGAAGGGAACATCTGATAATATTCTGAATTTTCATAGTGAGGTTATTATGTGGCCAATACAAAAACTGTTACTATCAAAAAACACTTTATGTTATACCATCAAATAAAGTTTTGTAGTTCTAATATTTTTGCACCAAAACTACTGGAATTCTGCTTGGTAGCACAATGAAGGTTGAAAAGAAATATCAAAAACCCATGAAATGTTTCAGTTTAAGTTTTTTGAAATGAGTAAAACCAGAGACTAACCTGACCAAACCATTGGATCAGCTGTTTAAGTCTCGTTCGGTATTTAACTTTCGCTGAACGACATTCACCAATGAGTGATGAATATGTTGCAAAAATGCAACCTTTCTTGACACCATTTTCCTTTCCGCCAATTTTGGAGTATTTGAACTTATTTAATGCGTAAATCTAAAAACATTAGTGTAATGCCATATCTTAGTGCAACAAAACAACGGCAGAATGTTTATTGATTAATACATGATATAACATACACACAATTAATGAACAGTTCAGGAAATAAAAAGACAATCCAAGTATAAACCTTGATATTTTTGGCACCGATATCTCTCAAATCACGTTCAGCATCGTATCGTAAATCAGCCGAAACGCTAAGCCTACAAAATAGCATTTTTCAAGTCAGACGAACCAAGGACCTTTTTCTCTCTAAGGAAGTGATTGAGATTACAGATGTCTTCAAAATTAATATGCTGCAATAAAATTTAAAATTAATTGGAAATGTAGGGCTAGATTTTTTTCAATCTCCTAATTAATCGAATAAATTGGATTAATTTCGAAACTGAAAACAATGTGGTACAAACCAAATATTTATAGATTTCAACTTTACTCAGTTGAAAAACATTTAGCTTCTAAATGAAAACAAAAAATTCTACCAAATTGATCGTTTGCGTCCCAGGAGATAATTTTCAAAGATGATGCAAGCAATCGTTCTTCCTTTACCCACACCGGCTCCATCACCTGTAAAATCGAAAAGGAGTTATGCAATGTAATACCTAATGAAGTAAATAAATTAGAAAACATTAATACTGAAAAAATATCAAAAGATATTACTAAAAAAAAATAAACGGTGAGGGCAATCATCTCAATTAAAATAATTTGAGTGTCTAACCAATCAAATAGCCAACACGTTCATTTGATGGAAGACGCATCTCATGTGCTTGACAAGCATAGACTACTGTTTCCAGCTGCACAGCTGATATAGCGCCTGTATCAATGATCTAAAAAATAACAGTTTTAATTGCAAAGAATAAAAAAAAATGACAAGAAAAGAAATTAAAGGTTTTGAACATAAAAATTCCATTTTTTCTTCAGAAAAATTTTACATTTGATTTGAATGTTTGGAGGATAAGAATGAAAATAGTGAAGACAAGCGGAAAGACTCTTTTCAAAAATTACAATGAATACTATGCCTTCCGAAAATCAATAAAAACAATAAATTAAACCTCTTCGGGAACAGTCAAATTATAGCGTATGTCTGGTGGAGCAACACTACTTAGCGATGCAGTTTCAATAACACTATCTGGATGTGATAAACCGGAACGAAGCTTTGCTGGACGGTAATCTGCATATGTTTCTGCATAACCCAAATTCTCTTCCTAAAAGTACCAGAAAATGATGAATCAAAAATAACTGAGTCATGTTAGACAATCATGAAATTATATAAGGCTTTCTACAACACTGCATCATTCATTTCACTCCATACAAGCCAAAATCTAATCCTCAGTGACTGCATTTTGTTATCGTTTAGTTTTACTGATGGACATCGATCTTTAAAGAAATATTCAGGACGCATTCATTTTGTTCAATTAACAGTAAGTTTAACTTTTGACAAATCAATATTCTAGTTTTTACCGATAAACTTCACAGTAAAAAATTAAATTCTTCGTTAAACTGTTTCTCAATTTGAATATAAAGCAAAACAATTGCACATGAAAATTGGCCTTTATTGGCCTTTATGGATTCTGCAAAAAATTCTGCACCAGTCCGACTTTCGAATAAAATCCATGGTTTTTCAAAATATGAAAAATTCCCGAAAAGATAAAGCGAAAGTTCCGAAAAAAAGTTCGAAAACTACAAGAAAAGTAACATCTACGGGAAATAAAAATTTAACCTCATCATCAATGTCTTGATCATTTTGAGTAATACGGTACTTCAGGGCTGTCTCCATTTCTTTCCTTACGGACGACTTCTTTTCTTTCTGTTCTAATACATGACTTAAGAGTTTGCGTTCCGTATTGCGCGAATTATCAAGGGATACTTCATCTTTCGATGTCCCGCTGCCACCTATACTTCTCCGACGATATTCATCAGCATGCGCCGGTTTTTGCTCATTTATCCGAATACGGCGCAAAACTTCACCTACAGGTAGTCGTGATTCAACTGAATTTCCAAGCACACGTATTTGACCGGCTGTATCAAGCTCCCGTTTTTCATTACCACAGTTATTTCCTGATATTTCAGGACATGAGATTGGCTTGATACCAGCAATGGAACCGGCTAAATGACTTCGGGCTCTCTGTAGACTTGGTATCATACGGGTTGTTATTGCGCCTGGACGAGAACCTTGCACACTCACTGGAGATGTTCGACGTAAAACTGAATTCCGTATAATTCTTGGGTGGGCGTTTAATGCCGCTGAAGGCAAATACTGATGCCCTGTTTCTTGCAGAACGTTCACTGGATCCCTCTCAATGCATCCCAATCGTGTAGTGCTGCTGCAAAAAAAGCGGATGAAACGAATCATTTCCCAAGTGAGCTTCTTGATATTTCAAAGTTTGAACTTCCAACTGATCTATCATTCTCGAAGAAAACAAGAAAAAACCGGAAATTAAGTGAAATCCTTAGTTTGAAGAACAAGTTCAAATTTTTGTATTTATCTTTTGCATCAAAACATTTACCGTTGCAAAAAAATAGATGGTCGATCTGACCGAAAAACTGGACGAATTACACGACTACCACGAACGCCAAATGTCCAGTTACCGTTTCGACTTAAGAGTGTATGTGGTGGTGGAATACGTCGCGACATAATCTCCCAGTTACGTTGACGTAAATAAGCCAAACCTAGATGGAAAAGTGATTCAACATAATAGTAGAGTGCTACAAACAACTGAGTATTAAAGAATAGCTAAATTTCAATGTTTCATTTTCTTTCCAACTTTAAATCTAAACCATTTCTGGGACGTTCTTTCATGATTACCACACGGCGTGGTGGTAAGGTCCGAGATGTACCACTCGTGTACGATGTTCCTCCAATAATTTCAACATCATTGTCATCGTCAACTTGGCTGTCGGCTCGCCATGTTTCACGTGTTATTTTCACTGTTGATTGTGCTGTCCCAGCGTTTTTGAATGGCTGAAAAGTACTCAACTACGTATTATCAGCTTCACTCTTTTAACCTGTAATATTAAAAAAAAACTACTCTATAGATTAAATCAGTAATCACCTACCACCGTAATCATCTAAAATTCTAATATGCTCCCTTATAAAAAAATCATGTTCAATCTCAAAATAATGAGAAAAATGTTTTATCAGTTTACCATTCCACTGCTTAACTGCGATCGTTGCTGTGTTGATGTAACAAGACGTCGTAAACCGAACACGTTTCCGCTATCTGGCAAATTGCTAGTATTTCTAGGTTGTGATAAAATCGTCCGTTTAGCGTTGCCGAGACTAAGATCACGCGGTAATTCGGTCGTTTCGACAACTTCAACCAATTGCTGTTGGACAGCTGTTGGAGGTGCATTTTCAGTGATGTTATTTGAGAGATCATCAGCTCGTGGCGTGTCAGCACGTAAATTACTTTCAAAATCGGTACTTGAACATGAAGGAAGGCTTACACAACCATCACTTAATATTTCTACATTTTGCTTATCTTCCGATTCAGCTCTTGAAAACTCCGTCAAAGCATTTGTCTGACCGCTGACATTGACTGGTTGAATCGCTATATCACTTTCCGACGATTTTTCAACTTCCTTATCAACGATTTCCGGTGCTAGGAAAAATTCTTCTAAACCAGCCTCGCATATTGCTGCAGACAGCAAATCATCCATTCGTATGTGAACTCTGCAAATAAAGTCGAATCTTAAAATCATTTAAAAATATTTGAAATATTTCCCAGATAAAAAATTTCTTACACGAAGCGCGTATTGCAAATATGATAGAATTTAAAAGAGAATCAACTCTTAACCTAAGTTAATTACATATAACGCACATTCATCGTACGTAGTCAACGCCTAAAATGCATATCGCACGCATAACAAATAAGTGAAACGCCACCAATGTTAACGATGTACTACACCAATAAACGTATGGCTAAGGATGACAGGTTCTCTCACCCTTTCCTGTTCTATGTGTCATCGGCGCTTAACATGTTTTATTGTATTCATCTGACACGTGATACACTTTCGCTTAATGTGCACATCGTGCCTCACTTTTCTATGTCTAATGTCATTTATGCTTAATATATCACTAAACGCTACTTTATGCTGCATTCTCGCTAGCAAGTAATTTCAAGAATATGAAAAATATTCATTTACAATTGCAACAAAATATTCAAAAATTATCAAAATATGAAAAACAATCAGCAAATTGTCGAAAATTTAACAAATCATGATTTTGAAAACTTTTTCGAAACAAAATAACAAACTCGACATAATATAAAAAGAAATTGAAAACCTAGATAGGATGAAACTGATTAAAGCAACAACAAATTAGCAAATGGTTTCATGCTTCTTTCTAAATTGACAAGAGATCAATTTCACACCCAAACTTCAATCTAAATCTAACTAAAATAAGTACTGATCTCTCTTTCAGCTTCTTTCTCTCCACCATTAGACCAAGAAAAGTAAATGAAGGTCAAATATGGGTGTAAATCAAACTCTAACTTGCTTATTATTTACATTATTTTAAGCATTAAGTTAAGATTTAGACAAAATGCGTGAAACATACGTATAGTGATGCGTCATCCATTCTGAAGAACGTACAGATGATTGCTTGAAAACATAAATATTATATGTTAGCAAAACCATTGGGATCGAAGGGCAATTCCCTCATTTCCATCATTGGGAGAGAGTGTGAAAATGAGGAGAGATGCGGGTGTGTCAATCGATAATCATTCCTTCTCATGTCCACCGCTTGAGCATTCTCCTCTATATTCAGGGGTTCTTTTTTTGATATGCAAATTCTCGAGCTATCCGAAAGGTCAAAATTGTACCCAGAAAAACTTGATATTTTGTACAGTTCGCTACTAACTGGAATTCATCTAAATGCGGTCTTCCTTTTCCGCGCTTATTCATCTTTTTCTCCACTATACACTACTACCATGCTTAGCTCCAGAACGGATTCGATATCGAATTATTTCAACTCACTCCTCGAGAAAGCCAAAACATATGTGTTTATATTAGACATACAAATGGATGGTATGAAATGAAAGTACATATTATTTACATAAATATAAAAACAGTCTTTCCTTGTCTAACCAAAAAAAGAGAGACCCCGACCTTAATTGTCAACCTTATCAATCCTTTACACTTCTTCAAATCTTCAATTAGTGGTCGTACACATAGATAGAATTTTGGCTGATCTCTGAGGTCACACCTTTCCACGTAATCCGCATTAGTCATTTGTTGACCAGCGCTCCTGACCTCTCTTTCGCTATGTTATTTACATCAATTTCACAGAAACTTCTCTTTCTCTTTTTTCAACATCCTCCCTTCAACAAATGAAATTTTTGATAATGAATGATGATAACCATTCGAAAAGCCTTTCATTTTGACTTCGACTCTGCTTGCGATCAATTCTTGCACTAAAATTTCCCAATTCCTTCATTGTTTTTCATCTGTTGCATAAATTCGGCATGATCAACTAATTTGCGACCCACTTTCACTCTTTCTTTTCAACATCCTCAGCTTTTAACGTGTCAAATTTTGGTATGGTCCCGGGATTTACGTGCTACCCAGCGTTACCCACGCATTTCGCTCTTCAGACAAAAAAGCGGCAACGCATCACTAATTGCATCACTTCCGCTGCAATTTGATGACTCGCTGGTAGAAATAATGCCGCGCCGAAATGAACGTCGCCGAGAAAGCAGCGCTGCAACAGCCGGCCAACATACCCTACCACAGCCGACCAGGCGAGACGCGACGAAGTGAGGGAGAGATGGAGGAGAACTCGCTCGGCCGTCCTTTTATACCGGACTGTCGCGTCCGCTGCAACGCTGCGCGCCGCCCCACTAGACTGCAGGACTTCATTTTGGCCGTTTGCCAAGTGCAGTGATATCATGAATTTGAAAATTTCGATAAATATTACTTTCATGTACACTTTGTACTTCTTGATATTGGTTTTCTACGTCACATTATGGTGCCGCCGCTCAACCACACCATACAACGCCTCAAAAAATAGACGTTGTCGCGCGCTGCACTTAACAGTCAGTTACGTGTTGCTTTTACATCCCTTTAATTAACTGATAACCTTTGCCGGGATGTATTTGCCTGTACGTGTATGTTTGTCTGTTTGCATCTCGAACACAAACGTGTATGTATCTGTCCATACATTGTCCACCACTTCATTTTGGTGTATTTTCTGTGTTTGTCTATCTGTCTGTCCACAACTTTGATATCCCTCTCTGCATCTTTCCGATATGTGTTTATCTCTTTGTCTACGTTGTATATCAAATTTTTATAGTTGTCTCGATTTCTTACGGAGTGGATTGTGTATATGTCTATCTGCCTGTCTATCTGTCCATTGCTTTCACTCATTTTCACTCATATTTTTCCTGTGATGAACTTTTTCTACGGGGTGAAAAGGTCAAGACATTTTCGTGCAAGAGGTCAAACATTGCGGAAAGTAGAGGAAAAAATCCAGGGACCATCAGAATAGGGAAATACTTGCTCTTTTCTTCATTTATAAAAAAGAGATTAGGGATATCCCGGAGGAAGGAAAGAATTTATGTGAGTTCAAAGGTTATTACTATCAAGCAGGGGGGTTAACTGATGGCCATGAAGCGATTTTAATGCATTTTTTCATAAAGCGCCTCACGTGCTATAGCGAAACAGAATATAGTTCGATGCGCGATAAAGGTAAAGTATTCGAAGATTAAAGCCATATTAGCTTGACGTTTTGTACATAACCCTGCTTGGCACAATAAATCGTAACGGTGCCCATTGATGATGGCTTCAGCATTTCATCTGTTATTCCTCCGTTAATTACTGTTTTCACTATCGGTGAGAGTGAGAAAAGATGCAGTATTACCGGTCAATAAGATTTCCATCAAAAATTTCCATTCCAGTTACCATTTTTCCTGTATAATACTAGGCCATTTTATGTGATGTCAAGAGAGCATAGCAACAGAAGGTCGAGTTTTTCAAGGCTTGTCGGTGAAGAATTTTTTATTATCTTCCACTGTGCACACACACGTATTTTCTGACAATATCTGCAGATAAGAGAAACAAAAAAATGCGGTAAAATAGAGTTAATCACTTACGCTATATCCAAGTATCTGCCAAAAAATGGAACGAAGGATTATGATCCAGATTTGCGCATAAGTTCATTAGTGAGGCCGATCGAGAGCGTCGTATATATTTATTTGCTAAATTCACTTCTCAGCCTGTTTCTGTCATAAACAAGAACGAAAAGCGACACCACTTTGTTCACTTCTTTTTTTTGTCTAAATTAAAATTTAGTTTGGAAATTTTTTTACATAATGGTTGGCTGTCTCTATGAATTGCTTTTTTATTCTTTTGGAGTTTTAAACTTGTGCATAATTATCCGGTCCCGTCAGATTCCTCTCCCATCTCCTTTCTTTTCCTTGTCAAGGAATGATGAAAATTATTTTGACATTTGATAACTTTGTACTTTTATTTTAATTAGGATGCCAAATACTTCATATATCACAACTTTTACAAGTATATATAAACATAAGCTCTCTCTGGTATACACTTATGTAAAAAGAAAGTCATAATATGTAAGTTATCTTTACTAATTTTAAGTTAGTTAAATAAGTTGCAGTTAAAGTTAGTACATGCATTTGGGCTCAAAAAAATTGTAATTTTAACTTCATTTCTTTTCCTCTGTCTACGAAATAACCTAAGCCTGAACAAGATTTCTTATTTCAGTCATTTCTCACTGGGGTTTATTTGTAAATCATCCGAAATGTTCAAGTCCACCCATTCCCTCATCCTTACTTTAATGCAATCTTTCTTTACCAAAACTCTCTAAAAGAAAAGTGCAAGTGAGAGAGAGTGTATTTATTCCTTCTTTGCTTATGAATTCATTGTTCCGAGAATGCCATTTCTTCTATATCATTGCAACGATCCGTTTGTTAGTACATATTTGATGGTTCTTTTCTCTCTTATACAGTGTGTCCAATTTCATTCAATTTTGATGGACTTCTTCAATTGCTCTTCGATAAGTGATTGTGAAATTGTTGCGATCAATGCTAAAGAAAACGAAACGAGAACGCAAATGAATAATTACAAAGTAAAAGAAGCGTTGAAGGCCTTTTTAATTTAATTACAAAAAAAGGAATTGGTTTGGAAATGTGAATTAATTCTGATTGAATCCAATTGGAGGATTCAAATTTCTGGAACTACCTTAAATATATAAATAAATAAGAGTTTTTATCTGCATCAACCTCAATCTTTCTTTTATGCTGTTAAATTGATTTAAAATTGAGAAACTCGAAAATGAGCATTTTCCATCAATATCACGTTAAAGTGATCGAAAAAATTGAATATGCACTAGGGGAAAAAAAAATGAAATATCGTGAAATGAATCGGGCAACTACCTATGATCATCTTAGGTAACTGGTTCATAATTAATTGGGTTAAGTATTTTCATGAATCGTTCAATGCTGCATGATAATAATAATCCAATTTTTATAAGATGAAATGGTGCTTACGTGGACGCACGAAAATCTGCGATCATCGTGTAGCTGATTGGATTATAATTAGCGGTGAAAGTAAGGTTGGATTTTTGCAATTTGGAGTGGCATATGGATGAATGCGTGACAGAATGTACAAAATTTCTGCGGCCATTATAACATAGTCTTGAAGTGTATTGTATAAAATGTTATATGTTTGATATGAAATATTGAAATGCATACATGCATTGATCGCATACTGCAAGTAACTATTTAATTTTTTCGAAATAAAATACATGCATGGAATGTACAAAACGATCGATATATATATATATATATGTTTTTGTATGCAATGTTTTTTGCTATTCAATATTTGATTGATACTGCGTCTGTTGCATAATGTCCTGTGTATAATGGACGTGTTCCATTAGGAAGCAGACCATAGTTCCGTAAGGTTGCGTGGATGATACGTGAAGTTTTTCTACGTTTATGAATATATGCAAACACTAGTGATTCATACCCTCTTATGTGCTTTTTGCATACGTATAAACTATTTTGTTAAGTAAATTTTGACGGAACGTCAGAAGGAATAATCAACATTTTTACGACCAATTGAGCAGATACAAGTTATTTTCGCTTAATTCATCAGTAAGTGTTATAGAATATTTTTTATACAATCTACACTGAGAAAAGTGATAATCAATGCTGTAAAATATATACTACTTTTGCCGCATGCGTATGAACTGTTTTTTCATAAGTATTCAACAAGGTTTTGATACGTTCACGTATATGTTGCATTGGTATATTAAAGGTCTATATGAAAAATGGATATGAAAAAATTAGTGCTAACTACGCTCTTCTAACAATTGTGTAGAATTTGTTTTTTTTTTGAAGATTTCATGCGTGCTTTATGTCTAACATTCCCTTGTTTTCATCTTTTTGTGGATCTCTACGCTTCTTTGCAGCGAAAGATATTGCTGACATGAGAGGTGAATTCTTATCAGTATATTCAAACTACTCATAGTAATCAATTCTATATAATTCGATGCCACCTTCAGCAACACTACGTGACGTGACGTAGCGATGGTTATTACGATACGGCTCACGTACGGTACAGACGAGAAACGTCAGACAATACTGCTGCATCGGTTAGTTTTCTTTTGGCGCCAATTTTCAAATTTTTGTCGTTTTACTGCTCCAAATTTCGATTGTATGAAAACAGAACTTAGGATAAATTATGATTATTTGAGTCAAATATGAATTTTAAAATGAGCAAATTTTTATTTCATATCAAATGTGTGGAATATAACTGAATTAATTTTGTCCGTGTTAAACATTAGATCTTAATACTCTTTATTGAATTTTTTGTTTGTATTGTCAAGCATTGAATGAGATTTAAGAAGCTCAGAATGTATAATACTTGAATTTTAACCTTTAAATGTGAGGTGATTTCAACTTATAATAAGCATGAGTAAGGTGAATTGTGTTTGTCATTTTTAGATCTTGAACATCAAGTTTCAAGAGCATATGTAGCATTTTTGACTAATTGGTTATACTATAACAATCAGAGATGTTAATCTTAGTTTATTAGGAATTGTTTAAATTTGTAAGGTTTAAATTTTATCGATCATTTGTTGTTTCATACGATATGTGATAAGAGTGTGCAGAAAGATTTCGATTGAGGAATAAATTTCAAATCGGACAATGAATTCTTTAATAGTTTTAATTATTCATTTTTTTGTGTATTAATTCATGCTTTGAAGTATTGAATATCTTATGATCCTTTTCATTCAGTAGAGTGGACACTTCTTTGGATCAAATTTTTTTATTACATTTATTTGCTTATTGGACTAACAAATACTTAATTAGGGTTAAGGTTGAGAAATTGATTTCAATTTTTTTCCAACTTACAATATGTACGAACTAATTGCAGAGGTTTACCGCAATCAGCATTGTCTGATCGAATGCTTGGCAAAATAGTTAATCGCAAACGTGGAGGTCCTCGAATTACCAGAAAAAAAACGACAAGGTGTGTATGCTGATTTGGTTTTGTTATAGCTGTTTGCAATCACTTTTTATTTGTATTTTGTGAAATAAATAGCTTTGCTGTGTTTCACGATCAAAAGTGTTCCACTTTTGAATATTTTGATTTAGTCATAATGGATATTGTGGACTGATTTACTGCTTACTTTCTTATCAGTCCTCTGTATTTTTGCTTTGTTAAAGAATACGGTACGATTTTCTGGAATTTTGTAATTAATGTTTTTCGACGTTTTTTTTTTGTTTGCAGAAAAAACAAATCTGTTGGAAGAGGAACTGAAAAAGCCGATGACACCTCGACACATAAAATCACAGACTATTTTCCGCTTCGTCGAAGCAATCGTAAAACGGAAAAACAGCTTGAAGTGAGTTTTTTGTACTTTTATAAATTCTTAGTATTTAAAAAATTTGTATGTTTTGTTAATTCGGCAAATATTCAGGAAATCAAGCTGTTATTAATTATTTTTGGAAAATTAACACTGCACGGTCATATATAAAGTTTGCTTCTGATATTTGTAGCAGGAAGAGCGTGACGCAATGGCAAATGCTATTTTGACAGGTAGTAATGAGAAATTCCTAGAAATTTTCGAGTGCGAAGAAAAAGGCCGTGGTATTCGTACCTTGCGAAATTTTCAAAAAAATGAATTTGTGGTCGAGTACAAAGGTAAAGTAAGAGTAAAATTCAACATTTCAAGCTGTTTTTGATATCGGTATTTCTCTTCAAAAAATTATTTATTTTTGAGAAAAGAAAACGCGCAGACTGTGAAGTTCATTTTTATCAGATGAGGATTTGCGAATTTGCCAAAACTTGATTGATGACCAGAGTCTTTTACATTCATGGATAGTACTTATGTATTTTGATCTCATACTTTTAATTACTTTTCTAAATTGTCTTATTCATTTAGGAAATTAAGAGGACGAAACAATAAGTTGACTTTCATATGGTTTCAGGTGAAATAATAGATATGAGGCTGGCAAGGAATCGCGAACGAGAATATGCTAAAGATAATAGCATTGGCTCATTTATGTATTTTTTCAAATATCAAAATAAGCAATATTGTGTTGATGCTACAGATGAAACACCCTATAAAGGGCGTTTGATAAATCATTCCGTGGTTAGGCCGAATCTCAAAACAAAAGTATGCAAATGAATTTTACTTTTTCATAATAATCTCATTTTGAGGCAGTTAATGGCAGTGAATAAGAGAAATATTTTCTCTTATTGGCACAAATTAAGTTTTGCATTTTTCTTATTGCATTAGATTATTGTTCTCATAAACGCCGTAAACGCCGTCTGCATTAACACTTCAGTTCATTACGTCGCTATCTTTTTGACAATACCATTCATTACATTAGCAGTTTTACATATTAGTTATTTGTTGCAATGAATACTGTTATAAAAATTTGTTCATTTATGACAAGCAAATAATATGGGATGGTATATTGTTATGTTAAGGTTATCGAGTTGAATGGATCGAAACACTTAATATTAATCGCTAAACGCGACATCGATATTGGTGAAGAACTGCTCTATGATTATGGGGACCGAACACCATGTACTGTCGCAGAAAATCCATGGTTACTAAATTCGTGATGTTTATTCATTTCTGTGTTGTTAAGTCCTCAGGTTATCCATCCAATCAAGAAATCATTCAATTTAGGTAATTAATGGTCTATTCCAGAAAAAGTTCTGGAATATTTAAATTATTCGAAACCCTCAGATTCATTTTATATGAATTATTTTTGTTTGTTTTTCTTTTTTAGTCTGCAAGGTTATAAATGTCTTTAATAGTTATCCGTTAGAAATGGTGTTCGTACTATCATGGTGTATTTATGATCTCATCAGCTCGCATATTTCACGGGATTGTGACACTCCGTCTGCTGAATTATGTCATCTACCACATCAAAAATATGATAGTTTTTGAATCCGGTGATTCACTTGAATTCCCTTGGTTTAGAGTTTCCATTTTTGGATCATCCTATAACTCAATTAGCATTAGAACAATAAAACGATTTAGATAGGAAATAAGTTCATTATTTTGCTCAAGCAGTCATACGTCTGTATTTTCATGAATGACCATGTAAAATTTTTATTCCTTTCAGCTGTAGCAATTTCATTTCCTTTTCCTGTAAGCTATGCGTTTCTTATTTTTTTACCTATTCCTCTATAAACAGCCTATCCAGCAAGTTGCTTTAAGAAAAAAATTGAAAAAAGTTAATCAAGCCCCTAATATTTGAGCTTGGTGGCTGACTCATTAATATCAACAATTTTAAATATCGTGATTTTACTATGCATTGATTGCTATTCAAGTATTTAAATTCTGTGGTGACGCCACAACTTAAGTTGGATTTTTTCAAACATCTTCGATCTCATTTGATTCCATGTATCATCCAGTTATTGTTATTCATTTCATGTTGTAACCGTTATCCATCTTACCCATACAGTGTTATTTATTAAATTATCCAAGTTTTATTTTTTCGTAGGTTTTTGCAATAGGTTTACACTGTTTCATTTGCTTGTTTTTGTTGTTACTTCTATGAAAAATTTTTAGTCTTCATAAAATTTTTGTAGACTGGCGAAAAATAAGTATTTTTTACGAATAAAATATTTTAAGTTAAATGAGAATAGTAATGGTGTTTTGAACTGACGATGAGGTTTTATATTTTGCAAATGTGTCATTATGGCTAGATTGATTTAATTTTTCTAGGTATTTCTTGCGAAACTTGCCATAACTGAATAAGAAAGAATTTATTTCTCTAAAATGAACTCGTTTTTTCATATTGTATATTAATGGTTTTAAACGGTATTTGCTTTATTTTTTTATTACATTGTATTGCTTGATTGAGTGAAATTAAGATTTATTATTGGGAGATCGATTTTATTGCATTACTTGTTGCTATTTTGTCACATGCAGATAACTGTATCATATCCAGTAAATCTTAGATTTATTTTTAATTTCATCAGCTGTTCATATTTAGACATTTCATGGAGTTCTAAGAATCAGATTATTTACATTATTGGCTTGTAAAGATATAGCGATTCAATTTCAGCAATAATGATATAGTGCGTCATAGAAATAGCTGGATCAGATATAATAGCATAATACTTTTTTTTTATCGATAAATTTAGTAATGTTATAGAAACTTCGCGTAGTGATGGGAGCGGGAGTTTGCAGAGTAGCATTAAAGAAAGCAATTGTTGGAATGAGAGAAGCGTTGAAACCGTTTAACACTGAACTGAAGGTGCATTTACGATTAAACATGAAGCTTTAATACTATATATGGTCGTTTTTATTTTTTAAATAAAAGTTTTATTTTTAGATATCTAAACTTCAATTATTTGGTAATACCAAAGTCTGTTGTAAATAAGTTTGTATCGAGTTACAGTTGTCATCATTTACTTACATCCAGTGTACAGCTGTGTGCGCAGTAAGTATACGTAATTTTATCAGACTACTATGTACTTTGCATTTGAAAGTAATATATCACGTTGCACAGATTTTTATGTCATACTTTATATATGCATATCAGTAAATTTATATTATATGTTTGTGTTACGTTATGATGCTATGATGTTTTGCTTATATTTTTTCTGGTCATATATATGCGTTATGCGCTTTATTTTACGCATTGTTTTACACATTTCATCGCAGTAAATGTGATTTTTTTCAGATGTTGCTCGATATTGACAGATTATTTAATATTTGTACTGTTTAAACATCAGATGTTCTTTCATGTATGGTCGGTTCAATTCTTTACGTTGCGGTTATTGGTTTTCATCATAAAAGAGGATGTCAGGTAATTGATGGAACGGTTAATAAAATAAAACCAACAGTAAATTTACTAAGATCAATGAGTTGATAAAATAGTAAGATGAATGGAATCAATGACTAAGATTTGCGGATAAGACCAGCGAATTTCATGGTGTTTTGAAGTTTTCCGTATTAAAACAGTTTTATTTTGTGAATGACGGTTTATAATTTTCGTTTATAAGATTTTCAGTCAAGATTTATTAATTCAGAGATTCATGAATATTAAGTTTTTGACTGTTCTTTTCAGATAGAATATTGTTATCCACCTTTAACGAACAGTGAAGGAGACCTTCCGGCGGCGTGGCAGAATTTGCCTTCACTTGCACTTCCTGATGGTGCTCATAACGTCGACCATGGTACATAAGGGTTTATTGAACAACAATGCTTAAATGTGTATTTAATTTTTTAGTTCTACTATTCCTCATTGCTCGTAACTTGCATTTCATTTCAATGGAATGGAAAGCTTCGCTTTTTGAGCTTTTAAAGTTAAACTTTCTAAATTTTAAGATTTCGGAATTTTCTTGACCTATAATAGCAGATGAAGCAATCTGCAAAGGATAATAAATAGAAATGAATATTTTTTTTGCGCTTTTTGATTGAGTTTTCAGCCATGTACCATCAATTCTTTTGTCAAATTTGTGGAATAATCAAAATATTCTCTTATAGAAAACTATCTTTTATTTTCATGTGTTTGCTTCCTTTTATAATTTTAGACGTAATATATTTTCTTTTACCATCGTTAGATGATCCAAACCGATCAGTCTTTGGAATTTCCTGTTATCGTCAAATTTCTGCAAAGGTTACTACTTTTATTTATTGTTAATATTATTACTATATTACAATTATTATCGTTTGCATTATTACCATCGCAGTTAGTGCTTTCTCCTCTCCTTCATTTCTTCCCTCTTTGCTTTCGTTCTGTCTATTTTCGTTATAGAGGAATTATTCCATTTTTTTCAAAATCTTCAGTCAAGTTTAAAATTCTTATATTTCGAGGATCTTCTAAACAAATCAACCGATGTCACCCGAAGTAGTGTGCAGAAGAGTGTTTGCGTCCTGTCTCGAATACCACTTTTTGGTGTATTGACGGCTAAATTAGAGCTTATCACAAAAGCTTATTTTAACGAAAGGGATTTTGCTAAGGTGAGCTTTTAGTATTGCGTTTTTATTTCTCTTAGATTAATCGATCCTTAAGAATTTCATGAAATAAGATATTGGATTGAAAATTTGGCAAAGGAGAATTTTTAATGGTGAACCCATCCATACTTTTTTTTTTACATTACTCTGCGCAATTTGTAGGTTGATGTGCTATGTCAAATGTATGAAAATCTTTGTGAAATGTTTCCGGATGTCGTAACTGATGAACAAGCTGCAATTATGGGTATATGTTCGTGCTATATATAAGATTTAAAGATTAGATTTCAACTTCATTTTGTAATATCGAAGCATTTATGTCCAAATAAAGGGGATGTAAGTTAGTTGAACGTGAAAGCGTAGATGAACATTAGCATTTGACAGACATTGACAAAGAAATAATATTTGTTTTACTTAATTATTCGGAACGGTATTTTTTCGTGCCAAACTTATATTATTTTAACCACCACACCGTTGCCTACTTAATTGATGTGTAATATCAAAACGTCACAACATGCGAAAAATGATGCATATGAAACTGATGCATATACAGCTTCATGATTGTACACTGGATTGCTGTCCAAAATGTATGACCAATATCTTTTCATCATTCTAGCTCAAAAATGGTCTAAATATGAAACTATGAAGTTTCAAAGATTTTTAAGGAAAGCAAAGTATTTTTGCAGATATTTCAGTGCAATCCCTTGTAACAACATTTAGGCATCGTGTGTTAGTGTTATTCAAATTGTTATTACTAGAAAAAAAGGTAATTTTTTCTCTTCCAGAAAGATTTCATTTAATAGTAAAATCTTTGTCAGTCATTTCAATAGTAATTTAGAAAATTCAGTTAAATAATGTGGTTTCATTGCTGTTCTCAGTATATTTGATAACAGTGCTTTTTTACTGTTTTAAAAAAGCCTGTTAACATGAATTTCTTTTTGAGAAATCCAATTATAGGTTCTTCTGGAATGAGTCTTGCTGTTAGAAAGAGATAAACGTCATTTAATTCGGCGAGAGAAATCATTCTCTATTGTCTTTTGTTCCTCAAAATTTCTTTTTCTAATTCTGTTTATTGTTTAAAATATTGTTGCTTAAATTTTTATTAACATTCAATTATGAGATTTCTTCTTAATCAAAATACGCTGCTGTTCAGGTTGTGTTTTATATATCGCCAGTATTTCAATTAAGTCAGCTGATGGTTGCGCTTATCTCACTTTTTCCACGTAATATTTTTTTCAGCAGCATTTTTTACACTATTTTTTTTCGAACATTGTCTCTTTTTTTACTCACTGTTTTTTGAGAAAATTTCATAATTGAGGGAAGATTTGAAATTTTCTGTAAATTTTACATATTCCGCTTTTATTGATTCAAGCAGGAGTAATAGTAAATGCGAGATGGCTGTTCACTTTTCATTTGTCCCGCTTGTAATTAGCATAATCGTGATGGCCTAAATTTCTTAGATCTGTGCATTTGTTTTCAGTATCAATTCGTTTTTTTCTTTTCCTAATTATAGAGAAGATAAATAATTTTGTTTAGGGTTGGTTGAAAAAGGTTTATTTTATGCAGCTGCATACAATCCAAATTCGCTGAAGTCTTCGGATGAGAAGATTGTGTATAAAGATGAAATTGGTGAGGTATAATTACTGATTTTTTATTTTTTTTTATTAATTTTGTAATTTTATTTCAAAACTTATAAGATGGATAAAGCATTTGTGTATAATTTTTTGGGATGAAATGGGAGACAGAGTTCTAGAATTTGGAAATGATATGATGGTTAATGTAAATATCGAGAAGAAAGTGAGTGGAAACAACCTCGTGGAATTTGTTCGCAAAAGTTTTGCCTTTAGTACGATTATGGCAACTAAATCTATCATTTCACTTAAAATAACATGTTTCATTTTATTAAACTGTTATTTTTTAAGATTTAATGGCATCGGCAACGGATTGCAATTTCAAAACACAGCTGTCAAGTGATAATAGTGGTGAAAACTGCCCAAATTTAAAGCGGAAACAAATATTGGCTACCGATTCATATGGTTTCCCGCTAAGTATATTCACTAAAGTAATGATTTTACGTGAAATACGAATTTTAAAGTTAGAAGTTAAGAGTCATGTCAGAAATCAATCACTCGATTACAATTATATATTCCGGAAATTATGATTCGATTTAAAACTTTTTTCTTATTCTCATTGTTTTTTTGCATTTGATATGGAAAAATACAAAAAATATCATTATAGGGTTCATTATTTCACCCTTACCTAAGTATATGCCATTTGGATATGATTCGTTCCGATAAGACACGAGCTTACTGCATCGGTGCAACAAATACTTTATTTGTTCAACGTCGTGATTTGCTGGATGTTATAGTTACTGTAAAAAATCTTTATTTGAAAAAATATTTTTACTATTACTATCACACTTCAGGATTTGAGATTTAGTTTATTTCAAAATCTTAAAATTTGGATACTCACATTTCTTTTCATGCAACACCGTCTCAACATTATACAAAGATGAATACAATTAAACTATACTTCATTTCATACTCCAACGCACTGCATTTAAGTAATCTGCATATTCTGATCTATGCATAGCAATATCAGTCAAATTCATTTTGCTGAACATTATTGAAACGTGGAAGACTTGTTGCATCTCGAAACTCTAATGATATA
>UPTC01000052.1:403-57721 GCA_900537255.1 Acanthocheilonema viteae | reverse complement strand
TAAGCGAATGAAACTAGTAGTTAAATCGTACGATGTATTTCCTGGCGAGGATATTTGTTTACGAGAGCCACATAATGATGGTGTCACACAAAAGATTCATTACTGATTGAATAAAAAACGAAAAGAGTCTGATTCTATTCCTTTTACTTGGATAGGCAAAGTATTTAATAAAAAAAAATACTGAAATAGTGGAAGTTATATTAGCTATTTAGCAACATTTGATATAATTTTGCTATGATTTTTTTCGAAGATGAAAATTGCGAAATCTTTTTCTAAGGTTGATGAAGCAGGTGATGGGAGTATCGACATTGTAGACATTGAGTTAAAACGATCGTTGATATTAACAGCTGCAGATTTACGTTTTGTCGATTTTATATTGAAAGAGATGGAAGCAAATGCTAAGTCGCCAAGTATGCTTTTTGTTATTTTCATATTTGAAATCATTATTATATCCTCAAATTGATGATTTTGATGGATGGATAATGTCACAAAATATGTAATGGTGACCTAGGAATTTTCACATGTTTGTTATTTCAGTTTAAAATGTTAAGGGTGACTATGTGGAATTTTGGTTAAATTTTTAGGTGTTTATGTCTATTACTGACGAGGCAATAGTTGGGACACTTGTTGACGAAGCCATTGTTAGTAAATAAAAGGCAAGATAAAGTATAAAGAGATTAATAAGCTATGATTAATAAGGATTAGTCAATTTGTTTGTTGATGTATGCTCAAATATTTTAGAAACTTCTCAAAGTCATTTCAGAGTTGTAATTTGATAACTGATTTTAGGTTGGGAAGGTAGTGATGACTGGATACGATTGCAGATGCAGGCGTATTTGTTATCACTCGTAGCTACTGTTCGTGCCGATTTGAAAGATTCACTGGATGATTTCAATGAAGCGTTCATAGCTCAATGGAAAATGAGCAATAATTATCGCATTTGGTCCTGTGGTGATTATCCTGATTTGGCAGCTAGCATTCCGGGGTTCGTATTCTTAATCTTTATCTTAGGGAAACCTGTTGATCTGTAAAATGGTATGGTTTCAAGTAAATAGCCAGTCTTTGTCATTCGTACTGTTTATATTGCTTTACCTTGTATTGGTGTCTTTACTCTCAGTTTCGTTTAATTATTAAATTGCTCATAAGACTTGACGCTTCCGTTAGATATTTTTCATGAAATAGGTAGTGCAATTTTTTTATTTGCTAGTCATCCTTCGTAAATTATTGTAAGATTTAGTTAATTCCCCTGGAAGACACGAAAGGGGACCACTGAATTAGCATTTGCATAAATCATTTTTGAGAGCTAGTTTTTTTGGCAAATGTTTTAGGTTTCAAAGTTATAGAAATTAGTCATACTTTATCACCATCATATTCATTTACCCATTTTTCGTTGTTCCAATAATTTGTCATCATAATAGTCTAAAATAATGGATATTGAGTTGTATATTCTTAAAACTCTTCTCATTATGAGGTATATGTTTGAAAGTTATCCGTGCTTGCAGACATCCGTTTGCTGGTGGTCTCGGTATATCGGACGTATTGCTACGTATGGAACATTCAGTTGGTGGTACAGGAAGTGGTCGTCGTGTAGCGTCGGCTGTTGTTAATACCAGTAAATATTTTGCAGATACAGGCAACAAAATGAAGACAAGTATTGCGTCATGGTTAAAGGGAACAAGACAAACAGAATAAAATTTTATTACAGTTGTTTTAATTTCATATGATTTTGATTGGCGTATCTCAGTATGCGAACTTATTTTTTTTTGTTTAGTACATAACCAGAAGACGATAGAAACATAATATACGATTGATATATTAGCTGTCAAGAATAAGTACAGGAGGAAACTCTGATTAGACGTGAAAATGGAAGTGAAAAGGAAAGAACACTTTTTATTGTGAAATATATTTCGGATCAGATCTTTTATGATTTATATATTTCGTGTAATCCATGAACCAAAAATAGATGTACTGTTCCTCGACCTGTTTTGTTGCACTGAATAGATTTTTCTGTGTCTTTTTTTGTAAACTGAGAATAAAGTCAGAAATTTTTGTGGTAGAACCGTTAATTTATCTTAAAAGCTTACGCATAACCGTGTTGAACATGAAGTCTGCAAACATTGTTCTCGAGTAACTAACAGTCCCGATGTTTCTAATAAGATTATGTCTCTGTATTTGATAGGTCTCACGCTACAAACTCGACTTTAACACTAAATTTCAAAGTCATTTTGATCACTGGTTGAAATTTCCATAAATGAAAATTACTACAGTAAAAAAATTTTACTTTCCACGCCAATTATCGTCTTCAATATGGTTCGAATTAACTTCAAACAGATCATCAAGTTTTGTAAGTTTGTGTTTCATGTTTATGCACGTTACTTTAGAAGACTTCTTAGCTTCTAATCAGTTCACTTTGCAAGACTAATCAATAGCAGTACTCATTTCTGGATTTCTGAGGAGACAAAATGCCTGAGGAAAATGCATTGATAAGTTAGATTTTCCGGCACTGCGCAAGTATAAAAATCTTCATATAGAAGGGAATAAATCGGGTATTAACCGTCAAAGTATGATCGGAGCGGATAAACGACCTTCTAGGAATATTATTTGAGTTTTCATGTCAAAGATAAATCTAGAAAACAATGAAACTAATAGGACATGAAACGTTGGGGATGCTATACTCGGGACTTGTGAATCATTTGATTTATGCGCTAAAATGACTCTGAGTGATACTTCGGACTAACCAATGATTTTTGATAATTTTTCAACTGTAATCTGTGTTAGTTTAGGAAATGATTCACAGGAAATGATTCACAAGATGTTTCATATTCTTTGATTTCAATTGTTTTCTAGATTTATCTTTGGGAACGAACATTGTCGGTTTCGTTTCGATACTCCGTTCTGATTAAATAAAATCAGTGAGAGGCGAAGGATAAATGCTACCATTTCCAGAATTCCTTCGAATTGTTGACAAGAGCGTCAAATCGAGGAAGTTTTGCCCTCTTCAAGTATAGGAACGAAAAAGACAGACAAGAAAAATTCTCATTCCATGAATCCAGTCTTAAGGGTTAGGAGTAAGACTTTGTTAATTAGAGAAAATATTTATGTTCAAATCACACTTAACATAATGAAGCACCATATATGGTATCACAAAGACGATTTAGTGCAACTTTTAAAGAGGACACTACAATAATCCATTCCAACGAAAAATTCACTGTTTCGCGCTGCAAGAATCTAAGCTGTGATAAAACATCACTAAAATCACCGTTTTTTACCAATAAACAGAAATACGTTGTCATTTCCGATACCAATTCGGCTGTTGGATCTAAAATAATAAAATGTTTGATCGTTTTCTGAGACCAATAGGCAATTTTTGGAATGGTTTAATCACAAAATGTGGAGTGAAATGATGATGATTATATGTTGGTATTTGACAAAATTAACAGCGAAATCAGCTCACTTTACTTTATAGACATTCACTTGAAATGTTCTAGTGAAAAATTTTCTTATTCAATAATCAAAATTCACATTTATACTGCTGCAGTATTCGTAAAAATTCAGCTTTCACATCTTCATCTTCGAAATAATTCCGATAATCTGGATGAATGGTTTCTTTGCGATACTAAAAAACGATCAACATGGATTCAGAATAATACATCTCATTATTTACTGATTCTTATATTTGTTCGGAAAGCATCAACACACAGAAAAGGAAAAAACAGTGAGCTCTTAAAAAAATATTTGAACATTTCAACTGGTTTATTCCCACTGACGTCCAATTAAATTACTATAGTCAATAATTTTATCAGTCAATAAACCATCCTTCTTAATTCATTAAACAACTACAGAGTCAATAAAATATGACAGCTTGTTTTTGTGGAAGAGTTCAACAAGCTAAGTTGCAAGAAAAAAATTATATTAAGGAAAAGCTAACTGAAATCAGAAATAGTATAAAATCAGAGACACACCATCAAACGATCAATTTAATGAGAAAAAATTGGTATTAAGAGGGTCATTTTGCAATTGATAATGTATTTACCTGACGATTTTGTTTGCTTTCTTTAAGTGATTTCTTTAGTGCCAATTCTAAAGCAATATCTTCTTCATTCTTCGTTTTTTTTCTAGTAATATGTTGTTCTCGATTTTTCACAGCAAAAAATTGTGTCAAAGTATTTCTCTTGATGGGTTGCTCATCCACTGACACATTTGGTATTTCATTTAAATGAGTTAGTTGAATACCAATCTGTGAATGTACCGAAAATTTCTACTTTAATTTATATGTGCTTCAAATTCTTAGCATAAGTCTACATAGCATTAAATTCGTCACTATTAGCACGAAAAGAAACTCAGTATTCTTTGTCAGTAAAAAAAAAATTTTTTCTTACATCAAAGAAGACGTCTAAAAATATTCACATATGCATGACTAAAAGATGATAAAAAAACTTAAAAAAATGAAAAAAGAATAAAGCTCACTCCTCTCAAATCGCATATAACTGGATTTATTGCTTTCATTAGCTTTTTCACTTCTGCATGCAAAACTTCTTTGTTTGCAGTTGCACCTTCCACACGAGCCGTTCTTGTAACAGCGTCACATTTCCCGCAACCCAAATATTTTTCTGTTATAACAGGTGCATCTGATGCACGAATCTATAATAAATAAAATTTGCATATACTTTAGAACAAAACTTTTTTCATTCATTTAAAGTCTTAAATAATCATTTACCAGTAATCTGAGAGTAATGGTAGATGCAGTCATCCCGGCAATATGAAGTTTTTTTTCCAATTCCAAACACATTTTTCCAAGAAATTCCATCACTTCATCTTCCTAAAATGTTTTAACAAATTTCTCTCAAATTATGACTTAACCAGTCTTCTATGTTCAGTAAAGCTTAAAATGACAGAAGATAATGAAAAAATCTATACTTCTGTAAATCGAATTCCGTAATTTATATCGCATGAAACAGATTTACGGACAACCTTTTCCAAAAAATCCCTCTCTTTATCGATTCCTCTACACATATTGTATATCTAAAAGCATAATCAAACAAAAAAAACTTAGCAAAAACAAACAAATAAAAATGATTTCAACTGTTTAAGAAAAGTATGAATTTGTTGCTTAAACTTCTATTTTCATCAAAGTTCTAACTTTCAGTCTATTGTAATATCTTTTTCTATGGTTGAGCAATATCCATGATTATGTTATGCCACTTTTTGGTTGAAGACAAATACAATGGAAATTACTCTGACAGGAAGGTGAGTATCATAAGACTCTAGATTCCAAAGCTAACCTGAGTTCCAATTTTTTCACCAAGAAGATTTCGCAAATGATTAATAGGTACTTTTTGCAAATCCTCACATAAACTCATTTCACCGAACGCACTATAAAATCTCCCAATTTTAATTAAATTCATTAAATCATTAATTTGGTCGAAAATATTATTTAAGTTTAGTTACAGAAAAAAGTAATTATATTTTAGAACATAAATTGTATACTTTTTGAGTTTCGCGTAAATATTATAACCAATTCCAGGTAAAGATGAAACTTTTTCTTTCTTGATCAAGTCGTCGATATCACCCGATCTGATTATAAACTGGCCATTCGGTTTCGCATGCCGAGTTGCTATACGAGCTATTAACATTGTATTTCCTAAATATATCCTTAATGTACTTTACAGTAACACTTCTTTCGAGTATTCGGAATAAAATAATTCGTAAGACAACAATAAATTAACTACGACATTTATGCACAATAATATACGAATCATTGTGAACTTTTGCGAAAACAAAAACAATTTTAACTTACCAATACCTACAGAAGCATTACAGCCTGTTTTAGCCAAAATTTCATTCCGTATTACAGATACAATCTCCATTACATTTGTTATATGCATATCATTGCATAAACTTTCCAAATCAACATACATCTCATCACAACTTACAGCACGAATATTAAGTGTATACCTAAATTAATTCGTCAATGTGTTAAAAAAATTAGTTTGTAAAAAAATGAACAACAGATACGATTAACTTCAATTCCCATTTCTTACTTGATAAGAATCACCCGCACTATCAGCGTTTAATGGAAAATGATAAAGTCTCGGACAATAAGCGTTATTTCATGTTTCAGTACTCAGTTATTTCAAGTATTGAATTTTTTTCCTAATTTTCTATTCACAGCAACGGGCAGTACACTGAGATCAGCCATCCATGAACTTGTGATCTGGCTCATGTCAGCTTGCATATAAACAAAAGCACACGTACAATTCTGCTTCAAGTCAATACTCATTATCAATTTTTATACACAGTACATCGCACTAATTCTATTCTAGTTTCAGATTTATCTTAATGACATTTAAATTTTAATGTCACTTGTTGCTGCATTCCGTACTAATTATGCTAAAACAAATAGTAATAAATCAGTAGATGTAATAACTAACCCTGATAAAATTGAATAGATTTCTCTTGAAATGTTTCGATAATCATCGAACTGATAAGGGAGACAAATGAGATCCGGACATGCCTGCCGCGCATCTTTAATTAAAGAGCCATTACGGACACCTAGTGCACGGGCTTCATAACTGCATGAGGCAATTTCAGACATACCAGCACCTTCTGTACTCTTAAAAAAGATAAAATAAATTGAGCATGATAATTTGAGAAAATGAAACTAATTTTCTGATAAAACAAAACAAAAATACTCCTCCATCTGATAATGCGTACCACTACACCGTCAGGTAGTAACCGAAACAACTTCACAAACTATGACAGAAAAATATTTTTTCATATCCTAGTAAGATAAGACTAAGTAGTTTGAATTATTGGCAACCTAGCACTTGTATTTTGCCAGTTGCATCACCAAGCAAAACTGTGCTGTGAGGAATAACCAGAACAGTCCCAAACTGCTAACTAAATTTTTTCAAATATGTATAAAGATTACTCTTGAATGAGTAATGGCCACCGGTTTTCCAATGAGTTCCGGATGAGTTTTTAATGCCACTGACACAAAGAAACAATCCAAATCGATATGGCAAATGGTTTCCTCTGGAAAACTAAAAAATTGAAATAATTCATCACAGAGCTCATATGTAATGTAAATAATGCCATAAAGAGATTCGCCGTACTTACATTCGTGCATATAGAAGTTACTCAAATAATACAACTTAATGCTATTTTTTGTGAACAATGCGTTTTACTAAAATGTTAACATATATACTGAAATGTGCTAAATGAAATGAAAAATCAAATATTCCAAAAATAAGTTACTCACTTAGCAAAATTTTTATCAATCAAATGTTGTATGTATACTCGCGAAGGAAAATTATTGTTTTGATTTTTTCTTAACTCGTTTACATAATGCTTCATTTCTTGCGCCAAAGTTGAAATCAAATGTAGACGAGACCTAAAATTCACTATATCTCTAATCATCGGGAAACCAATTATAAATAGATTGAGAAAAAAGTCATATATTAACTTCTATAAAAGTGAGCTCAAGTCTCAGATTATCTGAAATATTATCTGAAAATTCTGTTTTCAAACGTTACGTTAAAAAGAATACATAGCAAGATGTAGCTATAACTTTTCGATAGTCAAAAAAAAATCGCTCATTCTTCGAAACATATTCGCATTTACCTGTCAAAATATCAGGATATATCAAATAGGATTACTTCACTTATTTTTTACTTCAAATCTCCTGAATCAAACATCATTTCTAAAAAGTAAATCATATTGAATAAAGAAACTTTACCTTTCGTAAAAGTTACTCACAAAATTTGGATCATTCGCAGCACTTCGTGCTCCTTTTAAAGCACTATAACTCCCAACCGCAAATCGTTTTGCCACAGCTGTTTGCAGCGCACCATCTTTATACAACAAATAATCATCTTCGCATAACCTAACTCCTAGTCTGACACTGCAAATGAGAAATTTTTCCTGCTGAATCATACAACTTGAAGGTTAACTCCATCAAGTTAATCCTGTGTTCACATGCGATCGCTTCGTCTCGAGGATTCATTACAATTTATTGCCAAAATAAGTTTTAGTAATATAATGAGTAATTTAATAAAAAACAGAGCTACGTCCCCAATAAGTTATCAGATAACCTATCAGTAAGCCATCTCGGATGAATGATTTTCTCCTCCTTTCGGAGCTTCTTCGCTTTACTAGCAGCTAAATGCGTAGCGATTGTATGAGTTGTAGTGCCATATTTGTAATAAATATGGAATTCGCCACCATGCATATGTATTAATTTCCGCAATTCTGCTGCTGGCGGATCTAAATTTATACAATACATTTCATAAATTTAAATCCATCCATAAGTACTATGATATCTTAAGTTCTTAAATATAGTAAGGAACTGGAAAAATTATCCTATCTTTTTAATGTAATATGTAGTTCCATACGATTTCACTTTACGTTGACTAATGTCGGCTTGTGAAAATCACCAACAGACTGCCCACAATTTCCTTGCATTAACACACTTATTGAGAACAACTTTTTCCTGCTTTTTCGAGAACTTTTTCAAGAACAATTGTGTATTTTTAGTTCGTGCGCAAGAAATCATTCTAGAGATTTTCATTTTCTTACTGTTCATCACCACAACAATATAGTTTTTATTGGAAATCTCTTCTAAACTCCTTTGCTTTCTATTTATATACGAAAAATAAAATAAATCACCTGTATAACCATTAACGAAAATTGAAACACCTTCAAAAATTGAGGAAATGCTCTTATGTTTGTTCAATACATTTACTTGATATTGAAGTTTGGCTTTTTTCGTCTCCATGTAATTTTGCTAAAATTGAAACTTTAGAAAATATTGTAACAAAATAATGATAGAGGAACTAAACAATAACAAACTAATAAAACTGCACCGATAAAGCTCTTAAAAGTAGTCATATATAAAAGCATCTAAACAACTTCTGAGTATAATTTACAAACATTGAAATTTCATTAATAAAGCCGTTGCATGCCGGAAAAACAAATATTTCACACTACAAATTATAAAGATACTGACCATTTATTTTGATATGTTTAAACTCTTGGTAAAAATGCAAGATTTAAACTACGTTAATGATTATTTATTTTACCATGAAATTTTAAATACAAAGAATTTCAAAGTGACAACTGAATTCCTTAGTATTCTTTTGAGAATACAATTCACGAAAATTTCTCTTGCATCTTAAAAACTTTTCACCCTTCAATTCAACTAATTATAGTAAATTAATTCGAATTTTTCAATGTTTTGCATTGAAAAAAGATACACCAATTCCTAAAATTTCAACTTACCCATTGTTCAGCACGGCTTTCATTTTCCTCACTATCATTTCTCTCATCATTATTATACATCGGAGTTTACTTTTCCAAACAAAAAATAAAGTGAAATGACGCTAAAATATAACACTGGACAACTATTGCACATATTTCAATTAAACGAAAAAAGGAGACACGTCGTTACAGTACGGAGCATGACTTTTTTTGAACACATCAAATGATCACGTTTTTCGCGTTTTTATAGGCTTTCTTGCATTAAATTCCTCCTTGTATGCTAAATCGAACAGTTGTGCTATGCCGAGAAAGATCATCACATTACATTTAACGACACATTTCTAATGTATCATCAAGTAACTTTCCGTCTCTTTTATTATTACAAATTAAATCTTCCCATCGTTATCCATTTTGTAATTAGCAGTGAGCAACATTTGAAACATTAAATTTTTGAAATTCAATACCAAAAAATAGCATGAGAAATTTTCATCAAACACTGAGAAAACTTGAGAAAAGAAGAAAAAAAAAAGAATTCAACGAAGTGCCAACCACAACCGAATGACGTCATCCGTGCAGACGACGCATATTCAACATCCGATAGGATATGACGGATGGCTTACGCTGAAGTGTGTTGTTGTAAACGTGTTGTTTGTATTTATGTATTCCAATAAAAAATATTAAATCGTCCATTTTGGAATTTATTTTTAAAAATCTTTCAATTCTGTATTAATTGAAGATAACGGAACAAACAATGTTTGTTTGTTTGTTGTGCATATCGTGTGTTGGCGCAAAGATTCATTTTACTCAAGTTATTATTTTTAAAAATGTAATTCTACCATTCTGATCCCAAATTCAATCCTTATCGAATTTTTTTTTTTTGAAACAAAAATTGTGTAGCGCTTGGTCATGTTACTGGGAAAATATAAAGCTTTTTTTAGATTTACAAGGGCAGCGTTTTGATTAAAACTTTTTTTTTTGAAGATACGGTTCAAGTTAAGAATTGATTATGCATGGCCTATTTTAGATAAATCGATTCAATGAGCATTCACTTTAAAAATTTCTAAGCAAAAGACATTATTAGCTTTGATCTCTCTACGAAATTCATAGACGGTTAATTAGTTTGTTGCTGATAAATGACGTGACACGAAATAATAATTTTGCAATTATGATTTAACTTTATGTTGCTTCTGTTAAGACAACTCAGATTCCAATACCATTTTGCTGTTTATTATAATAATTTATCATTTCTCACAATACATCAGTCCTTACCAGACTTTTTACTCTTCTTTAGATCCTTATTATTTTCTGCAGCAATTAGAAGTATCATTCATTCGTCCATGATATCTGAATATCAGGACATTTTTGAACTTCTCAATTGATTGGATTATTTCGAAGTATTGTTTCTTCTTTTTTAACCACCGAATCATCATTTTTTCTTGCAAATGGCTTTTTTCAAAATAAACCTTAGGGGACAAAATTAGCAAAAGTCTGTTTTTATCCATTCATAGTTTTTCGTGTGGTTGGATTATATCACAACAATTAACTTTCATTGAGTGAGTATTGCAATTTCACAGATATTACAATCCCACGTAAACGTTTCCAACTTTAGAACACAATAGGAATTTGTGCTGCAAAAGCGTGTCTTGGTCACGTAAGTCTAAGTTCCAGTACGGTAGCGGATGATCCTGTGACTGTTCAGGGCGCGCGACAGCGGAATGGGGCGGGGGTTATGGTTCAGGAGTTCTCGATTCTCTGGCATTGTGCGGGAGAGGGGATTATGCGGGGCGCGGCATCTTTTGGGATGTTGTGAGAATTATAACGGATTTGTTATAGTGCTACTAAAGTATTATGTAAAGGAAATGTTGAATGAGCTCTGATCTGTTCTGGCTGTTCCACTTCCCCTGCAGCTTATGTGTCACATCAATTCATATTGCGACCTGCTAGAGCATTAAATTAAGTGGTATCGCGGTATGTTGCATCTTCGAAGTGTCAACCAACCAAATCAACAATAAATTGGTCCCAAACTATCAATCATTTAATGACGAATAGACAAATGTTTAGAATAAATTGATGGCTAATATTATTTCCAAAAAAACAATACTCTTCAAATAAGAATCTCATTCAATCTAACTGAAGTAGAACGAATGCGACTTCGGAAAAATACAGGAGGAGTTCCAGTCTCTCGTATTGATTCCATTTTCATTACACTGATTGGGATTCTTATTTGAATATATGTTCTATTAGTGCAGATGGGTCAGGCAGTGATTCTAATGTAGATATTTATATGCATTCTTCGTGTTATTAAGTAGCTGTGAGGTTCAAATAGATTCGAGTTTCCGATTCCTGTTTGGATAGGTTTCGAGTTTTTGGCTGCTATTTCGATGGGTTTCGAGTTATTTCGTGGGGTGTGAAAGAAATCGTAGTTTGCGAAACTGCATGTATCATTCGACTTTTCAAGAAACTATGATGCAAACTGTTGCCTAGAAAAGTGGTAAGTATCAGTTTCAGCATGATCGTGCGGACGGTTTAAATTTCTGCTTGCACATGGACTATGAGGTCATTTAGTGATGAATATTGAATGACAGAAAAGACTATTCAATTATTCAGTTACGAATAACCTTATGTTGTATATTGCTTGAAGATTCATTACAGGGCATTTTATGCTGATATTGTTGAGTTCCGTACACCTGGAAAAGTCTTAGATATTTTTTTAATACTTTAAAAAAAAAAACGTCTCTTATGTAGTAAAAACTTGATTCCGTCAGGGAACATATTTTGATCAATTAATCAAAGAAGGCACTTGATCATTTATTGCAATTGAGAATATTCTTTGTCTCCTTGTTATTCCCTCATTCTATTATAAGTAATTTTGTTTTTTTTTTTCTTTTTTGGAGCGCTGCCAGTGAATCACGATTATGCCAATGAATCACATTTATGATTGACATAAATTTTTTGATGAAAACTGCTATTTGAATTTTGAAAAGTGCATTGATGAATGAATGAGGTATAAGTCCTCTACATTGTCAATCATTCCTGTTTTTTTGCTGGAGCATATTGCTCAGGAGATACACTTGCGGTCGATTTTGTAATTGCTGTCCAACTATGAGACTGTCGAAGCTAGTACTAAGAAAAATTGTCAGGTGTTATCATCAAGTCTACAGTTTCACCGCATTACTAGTCAAAATGAGCGAACAGAAGCCCGCGCAGCAGAAAATCTCGCTAATATCATCTGATAATGAGACATTTGAAGTTGATCGAAACGTGATCAGATTATCAACTACAATTAATACGATGCTTCAAGGTGAGCTGACGATAAAATTCGTGAAAATTATGTGTCATTCGAATGCTAAAGCTTAGGAACAGTCTCCATTTTCTCAATATTACTGAGAAAATGGAGATTGTTTGTTATGATCTCTCTTATATATATATGTTTCAAGACATTCTTTACTTGCAGTTTCTGGCATATGTATTTTAATTACAGATTTGGGAATGGATAATCAAGATGGAGGGGATATTGATATGGTTGAGGGTATTCCGTTACAAAGCGTCAACTCAGCTATTCTCAAAAAGGTTGGAAAGAAAAAAACGTTCTCAAAATTGTTAACAAGTTGGTGTAGTTCATATTAAGAAAAGTACTTTATAGTTGAAGAAAGATCTGTTTGAAAAGGTATGAACACATATGTTCATAAAAGTTATTATACGTAAAATTTGCCACTTTGGTTTCAATTAGAAAAAATAAAATGCATTTAAATTCGTTTGAATGCTTTTTTATTACGGTGGTATCAATATCGCAGGTTATCCATTGGTGTGAGTACCATAAAGATGATCCGATCCCGCCAGAAGATAATGAAAACAAGGAGAAGCGCACTGACGATATTTCATCATGGGATGTGGA
Organism: Acanthocheilonema viteae; assembly: GCA_900537255.1. NCBI lineage: Eukaryota > Metazoa > Nematoda > Chromadorea > Rhabditida > Onchocercidae > Acanthocheilonema > Acanthocheilonema viteae. The sequence goes on along the minus strand of UPTC01000052.1, from coordinate 44,568 downwards.
ATTTCTTAAAGTTGATCAAGGCACATTGTTCGAGCTCATTCTGGCAAGTCCTTAGTTTCTTTTGTAAAGTTGGTTATTGATCATGTATTTCTGCATTTATTATAGACAAAAATTTATGAAGCTGCAAGTTAACTTGTTAGTTTTTAGCATCTAAATTTCATCTTTTTACAAAAAGAAAAACTGAAATTTTATTTACAAAAAAAATTGGTAAACATTTCATGTAGCATGTTTCGGTCTTCTTTAAAATATCTCTTGTATCAGCTGTTTCACTTTCAGTATAAGAATGAATGCTTTTGGATGACTGATTTATTGCATGTGCTTTCGAAATAACTACTTTATAAGTGCAAATTCACAAACTCGAAAGTTATTGGATGGAAAATAAGTTATGAGAGTAAACCGACTAGAACTTTGCTCTAATATGCGGTTTTTACTGCTTTATTATGCAGATGAGGAAAAAATAAATGTCTAAAAAAGAAAAGATAAATATAACATTATAGAAAATGTATAGAATTATTTCAGGCAGCAAATTATTTGGATATTAAGGGATTGCTGGATGTAACGTGCAAGACGGTAGCTAATATGATTAAGGGCAAGTCGCCGGAAGAGATTCGAAGGACTTTTAACATTAAAAATGATTTCACTCCAGAAGAAGAAGAACAGGTGCAGGATTTTAAGCGGTTTTCCAGAAATTTTGAAAGTTAATATTATTTTGTGCATGGTATTATCATGCCTTGTGTTTATAATTTTTTGGTCTAAAAAAGTGTGAGTTGATTTGCTGATAAGTTTAACTTAATTCTGAACGACTAGGATTATTTTATGTGTCATAAAGAATCCGTTTCTATTGCATAACTAAACTATTGGACTCAAACTTTGACCTTTAATCTGATTCTTCATGATTTGTTTATCTTTTTTATTCAGTTGGTGGTTACATGTTATAGCAAAATATTGAGATTTTAAAAAAGGAATTTTCTTGAAATTTTCAGAATATACCAAATAAATAAGATTATCCTTTGCAGATTCGAAAGGAAAATGCGTGGTGCGAAGACTGAACTGATATGATTCTACCTGTCTCCAAAATAATGCGCGATAGTGGAGCCCTAATGTTTATTTTATTGAATGTAAAAATACATTTCAGTCTTATTCTGTTTTAACCATTAACTGCAAAATGTAACAATCATATTTCACTCTAGTGTTTTGATTTATTTTCAAATCAATGCTTGTGCTTATATCATGCTCTTCATTTTCTAATTCCTCTCTTTTTCTTCTTAAGCAACAAAAAACTGATTTGAATATTGTATCACATGTGCTTATTTCTTTCATGTATTTAATGGAACTATCGCAAACTGAATTGACAGTGACGTGTATATTATGATTGTCTCAAGAAATATTTTTTCCCCAAATTATTGCACTGGAAGCGCAACTGTATAATTGTTGCATTTGGTAGAAAAAATTAGATTTTAATGAGATCATAAAATGGGGTTCAATTGTCACAAGCTATCGTTCAATTCGATTTAGATAAGATGGTTGGATTAATTTTATTTACATATATTTTTATAGAGTATCGGTAATAGGTAATTGACAGTGATTGCATTTTGGTGATTTACTGGTAGAATATGCATCATAGGCAGAGGTTATTTTACAGTTTCAAGTATTACTACATGGCGGTTTATAGGCTTCATGTGGTTCAATCCAGGCAAAACAGTTCTAGCATGCTTCAGGATAAGTAAGATGGAAGTAAGAATAACAATTGATCTATGGAAATAAAGAATTATCGACATATATGTTGGTGTATTGGACATATTTGCACTACAAGTATTTTTAATTATAGAGGAGATTGGATAGTAAATAGTTTTCAGAAACGGCTATATTCCCCTACGATATCAACAAAGGTGATTGTGACATCAAAAGGTGATTTTCGATATTGTGATAGAAAGATGTGCGGATTATTTTCTTTATAAGATTTTTTTTTTGTTGGAAATCACTACAAGATTGATCTGATTGGGTAATGCTATTGCAAATTATTAATTGCCTTCGAAATTCTTTATTGGATAATGTTTACCGTAGTTGTTCAGATGCTCTGCAAGTTCGTCACGTTGCTCTTGCAAATTTTTCGGCATTTCCTGCAGGTTATCAAAAAATTTTTTGAATGTATAAAATAAAATCAAGTGAATTACCCGGAAGAGGCAAATTTTTGAAATGTATGAAAAATGCAAGGACTGAGGGAGGCCTACCTTTTATCATTTAGATATCAATGTCAAACGAGGCCTATCTTTTACCACTTAACTATCTAAGTGATTCATTCATTCGAACTCCTAGGCACCTCGCATCAAATAATCGAAATCGATTTGCTGTATTATTTTTTTAATCACATTTAAATTAACAATTTGTAATTGTCAATTTGAAAATACATTAATTTTATAAAAATACGAGAATATATTAATTTATTGAAAAGTAACTTGAAAAATTCTATGAAAAAATAAAAATACAAATTCATTCTCACCTTGTAAACATCATCAAACATTCTTAAAATATTCGGTTTGGGCGTTCTTTCGGCATACAAGAATGCACTCATCACTTCTTTCTCCATCTATAAATACATATCGTTTCAAAGTGGAAATGTTTTATAACGATGAAAAAAAAAACGCCTTTTGTTGCTCACTTTTTTCCGATATGTTATATCTTCTTCATCGTTCCACCATCCCTTATTTTGAAGAACTATTCGAAATCGAGCGATTGGATTATCCTTCTCATGCCATATATTAACTTCCTCATTGGGACTGTAAACATTAATTTTTTAATTACCCATTCAAATGGTAAATAATTATGAACTGATTCATTTGAATAGCTAACAAAATCTGTTTCAAGTCTGAAAAAAATGAGAATTTAAAATTAAATTACCGATAAGCAGTTGAATCATCGGATGTTGAATGATGACTTATACGATAAGTCATAGCTTCAATAAGAACAGGCTCATTTTGCTCTGCTATTTTTCTGGCTGCTTTAGTCGCATTATATATAGCAATCAAATCGTTACCATCAACCCTTTCATAATTAATGAATTTTAAATCAAAAGAATAATAAAGCGTAATACGCTTAACTTTCATTTTTTTTTAAAAGCAAGAAAATACCGTATCGCATGAATACCATATCCGTTAGCTCTACCACTAATACCATCACCGCCATACTGTTCCGTTGCTGGTGTACTAATTGCATAACCGTTATTACGACAGAAAAATATTACTGGACATTTCTAAAATTGTTAAAAATTCATGAATTAATTAGAATTATTTTAAAAAGTAAAATCAATTGAATGAATCAAATTTTACCTATCACTAACGAAAATTTATTCAAATATATGCTTTTTATTTCAAATTTATTCGTTTCATTCAAGCTGAATTTTCAATTATAGTTAGTAGATAAACTTAAATTGAATAATATTTGATTTAATTCATCAGTTCTTCGAATTAATACGAACCATTGTGGATGCCATATTCATGGCTGCGTGTGCATCACCTTCTGATGCTGCACCTTCACCAAAATATACTATCACTATTCGCCCATTTTTCTCTCTAAAAATACGAGAATACTGCATTTTAATAATGAAAATGTAATTAACGAACTTCCAAAAATTTCAATAGTGCTTAGCCGTTACACTAAAAGTTCAAATAATATTGATGCAATTTGATGTCCGAATTTAAGTTTATCTACTGATTAGAATTGAAAATTCAGCTTGAATGAAACAAATGAATTTGAAAAAAGTGCAAAGTGTCTTATCATTCTATCAGTAAGTACAATTTACGTCAGCTTATCAGTAAGTACAATCGTAAAACAGAACAATCAGTAGTCATCAATATTCATTCTATGCAAATCTTATTATTTAAAATTACTGTGTATTTGCTACAATTTAAATTAATCAAATTCTTTAAATGTAAATTAATATATTGAACCTTTTAAATGCATAAGCAGAACCAACAGCTTGCGGTAATTGTGTAGCCAATGGTGATGATATTGTCACATAATGATGTTCCGCTGAGCCGTAATGTACCGGCATTTGTTTTCCACCACCTAAAACAAAATTTTATGCATTTTAAAATTTCTCGAATGCATGAAGCAAAGTATAACTGAAATTGGCTAATAAAACATAGAAAAAGCTAGCTAAAGACGAATATTTCACCGCAAATGCGTTTCTTAGGAATTATATATCATTCGTTATCTTAAAAAAATACATTTTTAGTCGAAAATTTACCACTTAAATTAATCTCAAAGCAAAGCCTAATTGATTTATTAAATTTCTATTGCAATTAAAAGTAAAAGAATATTGCTGCATTATTATTTTATTTGGCCTTATAATACCGATAAACACGTTAATATGCTAATTTTTTTCAGCTGTTAAATACAAAATTTACCGATATCTTTAGCATTTCCATAACATTGATGCATGAAATTTTCCAAAGGAAAGCCTCGATATAGCAACGAACCAGCTTCCCGATATTGGCCATACATCAGGTCATCATCACGCAGAGCTGCTGCTGAACCCACCTGAGTAGCCTAAAAATAAAATTTGAAAAAATCAAATCATTTCAAGTTAAGACAAAAATTTTCTTCAATTTCTTCTCGCATTTTTTTAAATTACCCAATTGAAAGTCGATTATCCACAAGAAAAGATTGATAGGAAAATTTTCAAAATTTTGAATTTTTCAGTGAAATCATATTTTGAATGGAATGTTTTAACAATTATCCATTATTTCGGCAGTAAAATTATATAAAATTATCTCGTCGACTATTTTTATAAATGAAATGAATTCAAAAATTAATAAATGAAGGAACTGAAAGCTTTTAATTATCACTTATTAATTAATCGTAATAAGAGATAAAAGATAATAAACCTCTTCACCGGTATTTGTCAAATAAAACGAAATGCGTCCTTGACGTTGTGAATCGTATAAGATTTTATCCATTTGTTGAAGTGTTAGCATAGTTTGATACATTTTTACTGCCAATTCCTTTAAAAACGATGAAGAACCAATTATCAGCTGATAAAACTACATGATTATGACTAATAATGCAGCAATTAACTGTAGCTAACAACAATTAGGCATTAATTTCCTTGCTTATACCATAAATTTATTAATCGTTCATTTGAGAATCGTTTTATCAATGGTTGAAAGAGAAATTTTATTAGGCTTTTTGACTTTATTTCATTGCGAAATAAAATGAAAATATCGAAACATTCTAAAGCAGATAAATAATTTAAAATCTACTTTTTTATACCTATATTTAGTTTTAGTGGCTGAACTAAAATTTTACTTTTGTCATATCAAAATCATAATTCGGATCAATAAATTGTCCTTCGGAATTTGTTACTCGGTATATTGGAATTGTCGGTTGTTGAGTGGGAGAGAGAATTTCCAATTTTTCAGTAAATTCAGCCTAAAAAGAAGTAAACGTAATTTTCGAATTTCAATTTTTTGGTTTGATAAGTAAGCACTATATTACTGAATAATATACGAATTAAACTGAAAATGATTTCATTTCACAAACTTTTAATAAGACAAATGCGTCACTACTAACATAACAGATATAATAAGTAATTAAAATACATCTTATTTTACATGAAATTCATAGAACAAACCTTCCGATGACTTAAATATTTATCAGTAAATTCATTAATTCGGAAATCTGATCCGGTGCTGCAATGGCGAAAGATAGTCGATGGAAGGTTTTCACGTAATGCCACAAAAGATGTTACTTGCGAACAAGTTGAAATAAAATATCGGCGAAACATCTCCAATATGTAATATACGACTTTGTAAAAGTGTTCCGCAGATTATTAAACTCCGATTTAAATAAGGAAATTCTGGAAAAGTGGAAAAAATTTTTGAATTTCTGTGATAATAAAAAAAGGCAAACACAGCCTGCAAATCAATTAGAGACAGTTTAGTTTAAAAAGACAAAATTTTGAGAAAAAATTTTCGTTTAAAAGTTAGAAAAAATAAATTTAAGTGATTAAAACGTTGTAATTGAAAGAAGTGAAATAAATTCAACATTGGTTGTGTACTTAAAACATCCCAATAATTTCAAATAATTTTTAATGAAGTATTAATGACAAAATGAAACTTTCATTAATTAATCTAAGAGGAGTGAAGTCGAAAGCAAGCAATATATGCCATCAAGTTGAATTTAATCACTAATATATTTTTGTGATTAATTGCATAATAAAACTAGTAATTTCTAAATTACTTTCTAGAGTTAAACAAGTTAAATTACATGGCAAAATTAAATAGCATGCAAGAAATGCGAGAATAATGTGGGCAGCACATTTTTTTTTTCAAAATTTTAAAGATCATGACAAAAAATTTGTTTTAATCTTAAAAAAAAATTTAAAAAGCCAATTTTTTTTCGAAGTTTTTAAAAAAAAAGATTCTTGAATTTTAAAAGCTAATGAGTGATTTCTCATTTGAATCAGTTTAACTTAATTCATCAAATCGTCTAAATAGATGTTAAATTTTTTCACAAAACTTATTAAAATGAATTACCAGCTAGAAAGAGCAATTTTAAGAAAATACTGTTTGTAAAAAATTAGCAAAGGGAGAAAAGAGAATAAGAGTGAGAGTGAGGGAGAGAGAGAAAGAAAGAGTTATGAACATTAAGCAATTTTGCACACGTTGCAAATGGATCGCTTTTTTGTACTTTTTTTTGTTTTTTTGTTTTTGTTAAAAACATGTTTGATTTTGTAAACGTAATTATAAGGAAGTGAAGTTATGGAGAAATTCTCGTCCTCTCCCTCTCTCTCTCTCTTTCATTTGTCATTTCCTGTAATTTAAATTCCATTAAGGAAATATTAAATGAATAGAATTAATGCATTTCAAAAGTACTGATTAGTGGATCGAAAATTTCAAATTAAGATTTTTATGACAGAAAAGAGAGAGAGAAAATTTGGTCAAATAAGATTGTGTCACTGATAAGATAATACCAAATTAATGGAGAAGGAATAATGTTTGAAAAATGTTTGTCGTGTCGTATTTTCAATAAAGCGAAATAGAGAGCGATAAAAGAAGGAAGATGAAGAAATTCGAGAATAACAATTTAACATTAATAATTAAAATTTGATTTCCCAACGGAATTAGCAATGGATAATTTGATGGAATTTTTTAGCAGCATTAAATAAGGAAAGATTTAATAGAATGAACTTTCTTTTATTTTTTCTTTCTTTCCATTTCCATTTTCTATTATCTAACATATCTTCGTTCCAGTAAAATCAACTGAGATTTAGCTGATTAGATTTTAAAAGAGTGAAATAAAAGAATTTTAATCAAAATCGTAATTATAATACAAAATGAAATAGATCAAAATTAGTTTAGTAGGATAAAGAAACATATGGATAGTTTTAATTGGCAAACTATGCCTGAATTTCGATCAATATTACAAAGTTTAATAAAAGCTAAATAGAATTAGAATTCCAATGTTCTTTTTTTTGTATCATTTATTTTTATCTTTCTATGATTAATTAATGAATAAAATGAATAAACAGATCAATATTGAAATATTATTAAAAATATTTCAATATTGACATACAGTTTGAGAGTAGCTAAAAGATGGTAAATGTCGATATTACTCTTCATAATCACTTTTATTTATTTTTCACCAAAAACTGGATTTCCAATTGTGTGTGTGCGTGTGTGTTTATCTTGCATAGAAAAAAAGTAAGACTTGGCTTTATATTTACAAAGGTAAATAAAATTTGATCACTTTCAACAACAATCTTCAAAATATTTACATCCAACTTTTGTTACACCCTCTCTTTCCCTTTCTATTTCTCTCTTTTCTTCCCCTGCCTCCCACCCTCCAAAAAAAGAATGCAATCACTGTAAAATTTGAATATCGAAATTCTATGTGTAATAATTAAATATCCTTAATGGATAAAATGTTTTTTATTTAGCAACATTTAATTGTATTTAACGATTTTATTTAATACCATTTAATAAATGGATCGTACTTAATAACAATTAAATTGCATTATTTAGGAGCACTTATCATTTCTTACTCGAATATACGATATCGCTATATTGAATTATCTAACCATCATAAATTCTACAATAATAAATTAAGAGTTAGAAAAAAGGTTCCCAATTTCCATTTACCAGTTGTGGAATAGCAAAAAAAAAAACGAATACTTTAAAAACAAAAACATTGGGAATGAAAACATTATATGAAATACTCATTTATTTCAATTTCTATCGCAATTTCCTGGATTTTCATTTATCAATTAACTACAGCCTAATCAATTTAAATTTGATCACTGTTCAATAATTGGTGGTAATAAATACATTTAGCAGAAAATAATTATAATAAAAGATAACAATGATTACTGTTGATAAGAGGTAAGAAGTAATTCGATGGCGTGATTAATAAGGGATCATAATTCAGTATAATGTAAGCAACAAACATTTTGTATCTTTAATCCGAAATATCCGGTAAGCTGTAAGTTATACATTCAACTGAAGTGGTGAATGATAGTAGATGATGTAATGATGATAATGAACGATAGCGGATGAAATGTAATGGTAATAATAATAATGGATGATGACGGCATAGTAATTATGTAAATTATACATTCAACTGAAGTGGTAAATGATAGTGGATAATGTAATAATGACGATAAATGATGTCAACAATCATGATGATCGCAATATGATCAGGTGCTCATAATGATAACGATGATAATCGTGCTTGTGATAATGATAATGGGTAAATAAGAGGTAAGAACACGAGGTAGCATGAATAATGTTAGGGAAGCTTTAACAGCAAGAATAAACAAAATATAATAACTTTCCTCGAATTCCTCCTCCTCCTTTTCATTTCTTTTCTAAGCCATATTTACTCTTTCATTCATCGTTATACTACATAAGTTTTCTACCACATATTTTCTGCTACTACCAAATTGTCTCCCTCTTTCTCTCTCTCTCTCTCTCTCTCTCTCATTTTACAGTGAAGATTCAATGTAAAATGATTGACTTACTTCGAATGTATAAATATGTCATTACAGACCAAAGGATTCTCTTCTCATTTTCTGCTTGTCTCTTTCTTTTGTCTTCTTTTATAATTACAATAAGGCTGATGAAATGATGATGAAAGTGACGGTTTTATAATTTTGTAGTCGCAAATAATAATAATATTAACAGCGATCACTATAATCGTGATAATAAATAATAACAGTAGCGATTAATGGTGATATCTTCCTACAGTGGAATTAATTAGAAAAATCAGTTAATTACTATTATTTGAAATTGTTAAATATCTGAATCCATAGAATCAGTATTTTCAACAGATGCAAAAAATGGGGTGAAATATTTTGAAGGAGCTCGAAGTTTTTCTTTGGAAAAAAAATTGAATAGGAAGCATAGGGCATTACAGCAATTAAAATTACTACTAAATGATAATGATGATGACTATAATGGTAATGACAAATATAATGATATAATTGTGATAATCAAAATAATTTTTTTTCTGATTATCGCAATTATTTTGATCGTCACTTAATGTGACAATCAAAATAATTTTTTCCCTGATGACAATGAAAATGATAATCACTGTGATGGTGAATGACAGTGAGAATTATCATTTTCATTGCCATTCACCATCAAATAATTATGTTTGAAGCGAGAATCATTCGGATGCATCAATCTTTTCCAAAATAAACTTTGAAAATTGAATGGAAACTGAAAAGGGCAGAAGAATGAATGATTCAACTTACCACTTATTACAGAGGAAATAGAAAATTCTATCACACTAAATAACACCAATTATTTCCCGCCGAACGATGAAAAAATAATTGATGGAATGGAGAAGAAAGTTACTTGACACAATCAAGAAGTACTCATACAAGAATTATTCATGAACATGATTGTTTAAAAAAATAAAAGAAATTTGCATTTGCAGTTAATGTTGAAATCTATTATATGCAATTACATAAAAAAGAAACTATGTATATTTGAATTTTTGTTAAAAATGTTATCAGTGAATGTGTAGCGGTGATATCATATAAAATGAAATATAATATTTGGTTTCGGAAACTTTTATAATTTTGAAATTGCAACGAATAAACATTTTAGAATCAACGGAATAAATAAGCATATTCAATATATTCACATAAATTATTCACATCTAATAAATGTCAACAACAGAAGCTAAGTGAACTGGCGATGTTCAGCCTATTCCACATTTCAATACATTACATACTCTCACATATGGGCGATCAGCAAAATATTGATCATTATTAATTCTCATACAAATTCATCATGAAGCATCCAACGAACTTAAATACGAAACATTAAGTATGAAGCACGAATATGCAACAAAATCTAGTCAAAAATGAACTGTTATAACAAACCACCATAGTATAACAAAGTATGATAACTCATGACAGCTATAACATGTTACCACATGAAATGAATAATCATGCTAAAGCAACAGACATGAGTTGAAACCTTGAAAAATGCATTCGAAACAACAAAGATTTTTGAAACTAAACATGTCATAAATTTCAAACATAGTTATAATAATCTTACAAACTACAATAATATGTGCTGTAAGGAAAAACATTAAATTATGATAATACCATCTATATAAGACGTGATAAAAAACTTCAAAAAAGAAAAAATCAAGCTGAAAAATACTAAAAACTAGCAGCATAATCACTGCAAAGGAATTAATTACAGTAATTACCACGAATTATCATAACCTAATGTTGCCTTCATCAAATAACAGTCACAAAAAGAGAAGAGAGAAACTGCATGTTGCTGATCATTGGCGTTTTTTCATTGCTTCATTAATACCGCTTACCAATTCTTGACAATTATCTATAAGAACCTTTTGCGGTGGGCCGAAATTAAACCCAAAATGATCAATTATGGCAAAGAATACTTCGATAATAATAAGATAAATAATCATCCACTCCAATCGTGCTTCCTGAAATTTTATAATCCATATAATTATACTTCGCAAAGTCAAGGATTTTAGTGGGTTAAGATTTAATATTTTTTCAGAAAGTCAATTGTTTTAAAATTCGAATTAATTCAGCTACATATCAGAAGCAGCTTAAAAATGGAAAGAATTGTGCTTTTAAGAAACATGCAGAATCATTAAGAAATGAGAAAGTTTAGAATATGATAAAGAATTGATTAAGGAAAGCAGATGTTTGATAGAAAACCTTCCTTAACTACAAATTTTTTGGAACTATCAATTGAATGACTACGAAAAATTTATTAAATCGGCTAAATTAATATTGCACTAAACAACCCCAACCCATTTGATTATTATTACTATTATAAATTATTTGATCCCGAATATCTCAATTTATGTTTGCCGCAAATACAAAAAACAGAGAAGTGAGATGCACCGTAACGCTCAGCATTATTTATCGTTATTATTATAATGAAGACTACATTTGATTTGTTAAGTAAATTCAGGAAAAAAAAAATTAAAAACATACGCAATTATGAGTTTGCATACCGTTCACTACCTTCAATATTTCACTGCAATAATCTAACTGTGCGTTTAACATCCTGAAAAAGTAGGCATTTTATCCCAATTTATAAAAAGCCAAATCCAAAACAGTGTCTTAAGACTTCGAAATGAGCACAAAAAAAACCCTATCAAGAACAAAATTTATTTGTTTCATGTACCTTCGTCGACTGGCAACGGCGAAATGTTTCAGAGCCATCCTGTAATATGGTTCCAAGTCCTGCTTTTCCCAATAAAAATCGGAATCGATCAAGTTCGTATTTAAATTAATTGAATGTCTATAAGCAACAAAAAATCAGACACTTCGTAAAAATGTTCGTAAGGTGTAATAAGTTAAATCAGTTGAACTATTTAACAATTTAAATATTGAAAATCAACTGAAAAGAGGAATTATAATTGAAAAGGAGTAGTGCATGAACAACTCTGTTCACAAAGTAAGAGTATGAATAAGTAAAAATTATATTTTATCCACAGTAACTGTGGACAAAAAAATGCGAAAAATATATAGGAAAAAAAAAGAAATAACAAAAAAAATGAAAAAGGCAAGAACAATTCTTTTTTTGAAATCTGTAGATAAAGAATGACGTGAAATAAAATATGATAGAGTATAATAAAGTTTATTTAACATTAAAAAAACTGTAACCGTTTAAATCAATCATAATTTAGCGTAAAATAGCGTAAATTGAAAATAAAATAAATGGTTCAAATTATCATACGTATATCACACGTATAAACTGTGATTGCAGTTCAATGTTTTATTTTTTATTAATTACGATAGCTGAATAAAGAGTAAGTATAAAAACACATATGAAAGAGTGAGATGAAGATTGATAGTAAGAATAAAACAATATATATTACAATAATACAGGTATTAGCAGAAATAGAATAATATATGAGAAAAGATTTCAAATGATAGAAGAAATGATTTGCTCACCTAAGTGATAGTAAAGTACCAGTTTGCATCAGTACATTTTTCCGCTTCAAAGGAATCTTACCAACACTGAGTCCTTTTGAAGCTTTTGCAAGCGGTTCAGCGTATTCCAACAACTGAGCTTCCCATATTGCTACTTTCACTAAAACCTACATTTAAACTTCGTTTAGAAAAGTTATTTCTAATAACCGAAAAAAAAAGATCAATCTTTAATCATCGAAACTGAAAGATTTGTACATAAAAAATAAAAAAAAATCTGTTTTCTTTCAAAAAATTGGCCCATAAAATTTGGTAATGTCAGTATCATTTAAACATTGCAATATTCTTCAATTCTAAGATTATTATACTAAGCAAAATAATAACTATGCTCTATATTGTAGGACATATTTTTTCTATTCATGTTATGCATGTACGTATTCTCATTATCTTATGTAATATCTCTTCTTCAATACTATGATCAAAGAAGGAACTCATAAATATCAGTTTACCTGATGCAGCCATTCCATGAGAAAAAGCAAATCGCTCCAAAGTTGCCAACGACGAAAGATGTCCGTCCAAATAATTGGTAAAATTAAGTAGCAATTGTTCACCTTTCATACGTGTTTCACCTCTTAAAAGAAATCAATATTTCTATGAATTGATTATATTAATTTAATAAAAAAAAAGACGATGAATAGAAATCCACATATACAAGATATGTAATACGAACTCAAGCATAAGTAATGTATTGTAATAACTAAATACTGATGAGTTATGTTATGCACGAATGCACGACAGTTAAAGATGGGATAGTATAATTTAATATTTTGTCTCAAAAACTATACAAATTTGTAAATTTACTTACTCTTTCACCATACGAAATGATAAGGTATCAGTTTCTTCTAGAACAACTGATGCTTCAAATGGTAATTCAGCATATTGAGACAAAATATCCATTATCTGGCTACGCTTCAATTCAAAAAATAAGCTTTAGAATTTAAACAACATTTCATGAATTAAAAACATTGTAATTGATAGCGTCACATAATATTATCCTGACTACATAAAAAGAAGTCTCCCTATTCTTTAAATCGCATAACTAATGAGACAAGTTGATGACCACTGTTTCTCACCAAGCACTCACGTAGGATAGACAACATTGAAAGCAAATTTTTTTTTTAAACTGTTATTAGTTACGATGACTTCTTCATTAATAGAAAGTGATTACTTCACAATGGTAATAAAAATCATGAAAGAAAAAACAAACAGTTACCTCAATATAATTAATGCCCCAAAAAATAACAACACCATCGGCAAATAGAAAGAATTCTTTGATTGCGTTCTGATCAATAATATATTGTGGTTTTGGTACGAAATGTAAACCATCATCAATTTCTGGAAAAAAAAAAATTTTGAAATTACATGAATAAATCAATGAATTCCACACATATGCTGAAAACATTACCAGAAACATATATGTCTCAGACTTTAACTTGATATCTAAGAAGCTAAATAGATACTTCAAAAAGTATAATCGTTTAAATTTTAATACGTAACATAATACTCATAACGATTTTTTAATGATAGCTAATGTTTGCAGTGATTTTCTAGCAGCAAATTAGTGTTCAATTAATATAACTAGTACGAAGCAAATTTAAAGAACTGCAGTTAATTCATCAAGAATTAATTAGTTTGTCAAGGAGTTCACCTCCAAGAGAAGAAAATGAGATCAACACGAAAATTGAAAATATAATTAATTTAATTGTTAGCAAGAGGAAGGAATTGTTAAAATATGACACTCGGTGCAGTAAAAGTAAGACACAATGGTTTGGTTATTACGGTAAAATTGATAAAAAATTATGCTAATTAATTCCAATTATTTCTATGATGTCACTGAATATGAAATTAAATGTACCTTCATCGATATGCGTACAATTATACAAGCTGAACAAATGCTCATCATCGAGTAAATCAAGTAATCTGAAGGATTCCGCCATTGCTACACCAATGATTTCCGGTCCTCTTGGATACTGACACATGACAATAAGATATCCAAATACTATTTAAACAACTTTAAGTTACAAAGTTCCTATGTTTGACGGTTTCAGTACAAAGAAATAATTCGTAAAAATCTACAAACTATTAGCGGCTTTATTCGCTGTGATTAAGTGGATAAAAATTCTAGCTCTACAATTATCAAAAAGCTTTTAATCAATAGATTTTGGTATTTCTTATTTTTCAAATAAAGAAAAATTTTACACAATCTTAGCTTATCTCTAAAAATTAACTGGCAAAATTAATGACATATACAAACCGTCGAACATAAACTGAAGTTTCTAATCAATACAACTTACTATTTCCTGTTTTTCAAATGGAGAAAAATTTTACACAATCTTCGCTTATCTCTAAAAATTAACTGGCAAAATTAATGATATACACAAACCGTCGAATCATAAACTGAAGTTAATGGTCGACGTCTTCGGACCGGTTTTCGTACCACAGTTGTTGAATCAACATTTGGCGGCAACGGGTTAGTTGCATCCGCAAAACATTTAGTCGTCCACTGCACAGGTACTACTCTAAACGGATCAATTTTCTTTCTTGAAATTTCTCAAAACTACGTAGTTTTTTCAAGTTTGAAAATTAAATTTCCATACAATTAAACGTTACAACGACAAAATTTTATCTCTTAAGAACATAACGAAAGACAAAACCTGGTCATTAATAGTTTTGGTTGAATAGCCTTCGTCCACAATTGTTTCTTGTTTATCGTATATAAGTGTGCATACAGTGCCTTCTGTCCAAAAGATCCAAATAAACAGCGTAATGGCTCCCAAAGTTTCAACATAACTAAAGATGATAATGGCAATGGTCAGAAGTTAAGTCTTTTTCTTAGCGGAAATTGAAATTTATGTAGTTTATCGAAAAACATTCTTTAATTCTATGAAGAAAAAATGATTTAATACTAAACAACATACGCAACAAACTCATATTAGACTTTTCCTGGACAAATTCAGGCAAAAATTCCATACCAAATGCTTAAATGAAAGAGTCGAAAAATTCAAACAACTACTGCCACCTCTGCAGACGTTTTATCATCATTACACCATAAAGCGTAACTTCAAAGTCAATATCTTCCTTATCACTGCTGGAATGAATCTTTCATCATAAAATATGAAGTAAACTCAATCAGCACCATACCTATTACTAGTCTTTTACTAAAAGCAAAAAATGAGAAGATTCAAGGGCAGATTTTATTTTCAAATAAAAAAAATTGGAAAAAACCCATTTTATTCCATTTTTATTTGGCATTCTTTCAGCAGCGGCAAACAATTCTCACTGTTTTTATGCTTTATTTTTTTATCAAACGACCATAAAATGTGTTAAAAATTAACCTTTAGTATTCTTCAATAAAATAAAATCGAAAAAATTTACTTCTGAATAATCAACTGACATTGTGAAGAGACATCGCGCACACATCATTTATAATTCAGTCATAGAAAACTCTTCCTAATAATGTCGTCTCCTTCACGTAAAATTTCGAAGAATAGAAAACAAAAACAATAACAACAATGACAACATGCGGGTAACATGAAAAAACATCAGCCAAATTCCAACAAGATCAACAACAAAAATGACTGAAAAATATTTTCCTTAATAATGCACGATTAATATATTCCTGAAATGAAAGTGCAAATTCACACCGCTTCTGTAATATCGCTTCCTACAATTCCAGTGTTATAGTAACAAAAGCAATAAGCGATGAAGATAACAGCTCAAATATGATTTCTTGTATACCAGCTTCTAATATTTCACCGAATTATGAAACACTTTAGAAAAGAAAACCATAAATTCTCTATGTATTATATATACATATGCACACACACACACATATATATAAACATGTATACACATTAACATCTCAAATTAAAATATCAAAACTATAAATAAAATAAAACTAATGCATCTAATTTTCATAATTTCATATCCTCCTCTTTCATTTTCTCTACAAAAAAAAAATGCCAAATGATACAGTTAAACTTCTCAAAATGCAAGCAAACGAAAACAAAACTAAAAATTATTTCTCCTCCACAATCACAATCGCTTTTTCACGCTGTCTTCTTTCAAATCCACTATACGATTAAATACAAGCTGGAAGAGATATTAAAATTCTACGAATGCAATAAACATCTTTCAAAAAAATACTCGAATGATGCGACGAGACCCAACCAAAACATTTTAAAATTAATAATTGAAGGAATTTTTTATCTCCATAAAACTGCTTCTCCGAATAACAAGTTCTTATCTTTCCCGCAGACTTTGGCTATTTATTTAAATTATTTGTAATCTAGTATAACTCTGATAATTATATAGCAGCATCCAATACTAATTTCATAAATTAATCATGCAAAACAACTATCAAATTTTTAATCTTAAAACACATAAAAACCATAACTAGAACCAAGGGAAACAAAGCTTTCATCTTTAGGCATCTATATGTAACATAATCCAATAAATAACAGTCACTCTTACCTTGTCAGGCGTACTGTCTGGATCCACGGAAAAAAATCCAATTCTTTCAAACTGATAGCGATCATAGACCTTTGAGTTTGAAATTGATTTATCGATATAAACTGGTTCCAAAATGCGCAGCGAATTCTAAATAACACTAGTAAAGTTTCAAGAAACATGATTTCACCACTTCATGATGAGTTTGAGATAGGTAACAGTACATCTGACAAATTTTGCCATACTTATTAAACAATGTTAACTTGCTGATTTCACATTTGGGGCAAGTCTTTCTATGGAAAATAATAAACCATATTTTAATGACTAAATTAACTTCACGATATGTTGAAACGTAAAATAAAACAAAATGTTCCTTTCTATTTTTTCATGAAAATAATATTGACTTTGGATGAAAACCAAATTAAATACTGAAAAGCTGATAAATCAGAATTATTCAAAACAACAAAGTATCTTAAAAATAAGAATTTTTTTTAAGAACTTAAAAATAAGATTTGAAAATATTTAAGGGTACCTTATTGCAATCTGATATAAAGCCGTCGGGAACCTCATTTGCATCTTCCGGGTTTTTATGTCGAAATCTGAAACAAAATAATGAGAAAAAATGATAGTACGAAACTGAGTGAATTTTTTAAATTCCAGTAAACTATTTCATTAATTTCTATGTAAAAATGTTGTGAAACACAGCCAAAAATTCACCTTATAAAAGTTATTCTATATTCCAAATATTACAAAAATATGAAATACATGGAAAACTTACAGTCGTTCGTATATTCGAACTTGGCAATGAACTGGATTCGCCACCCAATGCAAATATATTTTCGGTCTGTTCTCGTGAGTAAGTTTTGACGCTTTTACCGTCAACTCTGTTACCTCTCCGTTCTCATTCTGAAACGAGTATTAAATTATAGCTTTGTGAAATTATAGAACATAGCAGAAAATCATTTGTTGCATAAAGTGAATGACAACATGTCACTGACGAGAATATAATAGTCTGGTGCAAGACTTCATTTTGTACCATAATGATATACTGTGATACATAACAGTTTCACGTGCATCTACAGTCAGCAGTAGAGCAGGAAAATGTTATAGCATAATCCAACTGGAAGATTTTAAGTGCTTTTCGATGGGAGCTCTTTGGATTACAATTAGAGAAATTTCATATGAGATATACCCTTAATTCATTTGTAAGAGATATAACGACTCCGAGATATTTCAAACCAACTAATTTATTTTTCATTAATCGATAAAAATTGTCACTCGTCTTTTCAGCCTGCAAGCAGCAATTTTTAGTTCTCTTGCAATTTACAAAAAAAATATTTGATATCAAAATGAGAAACTTATTTAAATATTTAGAAATGGTCCTCTAACTATAAAAACATTTGACTTCACGATAATCTGATCTCTCGATGAAAACAACATGATTCATGGCAATTATATGTTGCTGTTCACTGTGGTCTGGATCATGTGGAAAATCTGGCACTGATAAACTGCACGGTAACGATAATTCATCATAATTTTCAATTGTTACTTTCAATGGATCCAATACAGCCATCGTCCTGTGTAATTAAAACAGTAATAACAAAACGAACAATAATTCATCATATTTTGAGAAATCGGAAAAAAATCAAGACTTTCCAGTTGAAGAGGGTCTTTTTGTTTCTTTAAATCTGCACTGAAGAACGAATGTGAGCAAAAGTCATGTGCAATTTCATCAATAATTTTGTAAAATAAAAAGAACTGATGAAACTATTGGAATATTTCAGAATAATAATTTCAAATCTAAAATAGATGGAAAACTATTGTACCTGGGTGCATTTTTGTTTAAATAATCACGCGTGGTAGCATCTAACACTTGCGGATCAATGAAAGTTTGTGCTGTGGTAAGGCCCAATTTTACGACAAAATTATTGATTGCTTCTGGAGGAATACCTCGTCGCCGAAGTGCTGTCAATGTAAATAATCTTGGATCGTCCCAATCACTACAAAATCAAAGAAATGTTTGTTGATAACAAATGCTACAGTTAATTACACTATACCATCATAAAAACATAGATGAAACGCAGTTCCTACTTTTTATTTATAGAAAAGTAAAGTAAGGTATCGTTATGTGCAATTTGTCAACATACTTTACAATTTTATTTTCGATCAATGCTTTGATTTTCCGCTTGGAGACAACAGCGTAATTCATATTTAAACGACCATATTCCCACTGCACTGGACAATAAATATCTAAGCTGTTGCAAAGCCAATAATAACTGCTACGTCTGTAAACTATTCAGTATTCAATATCATATGGGCACTATTAAACTAGTCGGAAATTAGCGAAAGAAAACGAAAGCTTCAAATATAAAAGAAAATACAAAAGAAATTAGCACAATAATCTTAAGTGATGGAAATAAAAATATTATGCATAATCAGAAATTATAAAAGGAAATTATTCCAAATATTTTTGCTACTTTTTGAAGTCGTATTTGCTCATCTACCGTTTAACAAACAGTGTTATAATTTATAAGTTTCATGCCGCACTTTCGCATATCCTATTTTACATTCATAAATACCGCAAAGCTTGCTTTTCTCCATTCATCTCCAGGATGAAGATTAAACGCAAAAGTGAATTGACTGAATTAACAACTCAGAGGAAAATGAATGAGATCTGCATGACTTACCTTGACTGAAATTCTTTAGTACATAAAGAATGAGTTATATTTTCTAACGAATCGCATAAACAATGGGTATAGTCGTACGTCGGATAAACACACCTGAATAACAATGCATATTTAGCGTTCATGATTCCATAATAAAGTAGCAATAGCTTAATAAAAATTAACAGATTTAAGTTTACAAAAAACATCACAAGAAATAAGTCAAACCATTTATTTCCAGTGCGGTGATGAGGACAGTATTTAATTCTATAAGCTATCGGATCCACTTTGCCTTCCTCCAGAATAGTTTTCAGTCGTAATGTTGCTTCTCCTTCATTAAATTTACCATGCCGCATATCCTACAATTTCATTTACAGCTTTTGGCAAACTGACAATTAAATTCATCACCCAATGTCTAATTGGTTGGTTGGTTTAAGATGATGAACAAGCATTCTAAGACTTCTTCCAGAGAATGATGCTTAAGTGTCTGGTAAGAGCATAAAAAAGAAATAACTGTCTAATTAGCTCATTTTTTCTACTTTAATAATAAGCTCACACATCACAAAGAAACCACCTCATACGTCACCACATCTTGGAATTTAATGACTTTATGTTAAGTGAATCCTGATTCTTAATATATATCAACTCATACGAATAAAATAAAGTTACCTCAAAAAGTTGCAGAGATTCTTCCACTGGACGATTACGCCAAGGTGACATAGTCACTTCAAAACCACGGATTTCATCAACAGCTTGATGACAAACATATGCTAAGCCTTTCTTAATCAAAATAACTGCCCATTCATAGAGTTGGTCAAAATAATCTGATGAATACGTAATTTTGTATGGTTTGTAACCTAAAAAAAAATTTATTTTTTAGATTTTAACAAAATTTAACATTGAACGAAAAAGGCGAGGCCTTAGATTCATAAATTCTTACCTAACCATTCTACCATCTCGATAATACTTTTCGTAAATTTCACCTCCTCTTTTTCTGGATTTGTGTCATCAAATCGAAGATAACAAATTCCATCATAAGCCTATAATAAACAGGGGATAATTTATAATATCATATTTTGCATTGCATTTTTGACGTATTTGACAGAACGAAACGAATTACCTTTGCATAACCGAAATCGATATTTATTGCTTTTGCATGTCCAATATGCAATATACCATTTGGTTCAGGTGGGAAACGAGTCACAACCTGAAATGCAGCACTGCAATGTATACTGTCACATCAAAAATGAAATGATTCAAAAGAATCGAAATACTAAACGGATAAAACGAGTGGCATTGTTAATTTTCAATTGTAGAAGACGATTTGAAGTGTTTTAGAATCAGTAAAACAGATGTCGAAATTAAGGTAAAATTCTAACAAAACAAAAATGCTGAATGGAGAATACAAAAAAAGTGGAAAACTGGAAAAACATCAGGAAATTAGGGATTTAAAAAAAAATTACTTTTCCTTCCACATCCTCTACATGTTTCTTCAAAAGTTTCATAGTGTTTGGCGTAATGACATAACCATCTGTTTTGTAATTTTCTCCAACCTAAAATGCAAAAAAAATATTAAAACTTCATCAAACTACTGCATGCTCGATTTATTTCGGAATTTTTTTCAAAGCACAGAATGTTAAAAATAAAACTAACTTTGTGAAAAATCGTCTTTTTTCGCATTAACTCTTCAATGGTGTCCATAGCTTCCTCTTCTAAAAATTGTAAAAATATCTGAATATCCTTATATCATAATTATCTGAATATCCTTATATCATAATATCAAAAGAAATATGCAACACTTATCTTTTTACTTTTTTAAGTGCGTCAACTATTGCATTTTAAATAAATAGCGATAATAGCATGAAATATATCTTCTTCAATGTGCAACATAATATGTTTCACCTTACTAGTACTTTTTTTTTCTTAAATCTGTTTTTCAAACTTGTAATGATCTATCCAGCAAGATCTTATTATGATAACACTTGACGCAAATGAAAGTAATCAACACATACCCAGTAAAGATGTAAGAGGAGCATTTTTTGAGAAAAAGAATTGTGAAGCAATTCAAATTAAGTAACTAAGCAACCCACAGCATTATATCAGGAATATTCAGAAGGGTGATCAAACTAATAAGACTCACTATATAATTAAGGCAACATTTTGTTACAATAATTCTTAAAGTTTACTCAGTAAGAGAAGAGGAAGGGGGCCGCGCAGAAAAATTTACCTTTCTGTGTATTATTTAATTCAATATTTTCAGACATAATGGGATCCGAGTGGCCTGTAACAGTCTGTTCTGGTTTATTTTTAGATGCTTTTTCCTTTTTGGGATAAAGATCATCGACTGTCTTCGGACCCAACAGTAGCATTATACAAAGATCCACTTCGCGTTTCACAGCTGAACCGTCTGCCCATTTCAATTTCAATTTTACATCACCTAAAAAATGCTTCCAAACTACAAAACGGTTGCATGAACTGCAGATCAGGAATTGTATAGCCATAAATATCGCGAAGCAAAATACACGTAATCGTAAGTGATAGATCTCATAAAAAAAGAAACGAGCAAAAGGCGATATTTTTAAAAATTCATACATATAGCGAGGACTTTCATACAAAATTTCAAAACAAATTTGACAAACCCAGTATCTTTCCAGCATTAAAGCTATACCGTTGTTTTAGAATTTCTGGTTTGAATCTCTCGATTGATTCGCTAACCTGAAAAACATTTGATGACCGAATAGAAAGTTCATCTAAGGTAAATTCCGGTTCTGAGAACTCCTTGGCAATCGAATTGTAGAACAAAATCTCATAACAAAGAAATTCCAACCTTCGCATTCCTGACAAAATAGAAAGTTACGCTTGCTTTGTCAACAATGCAACAGCATACAAAATGACTTCATTTACAAGAAAAGAAAATGCTTAGCGACGATACCTGATTTTGAATCTGTTCAGGTGTGACAACAACACCCACACCGCATGCATCCAGAAATTTCCTCTCATCTACTTCCTTCACAGCATTACTAAGCAGATATTCGATAGCTGCAACAAGTTGTGGTTCTGTTCGAATATTTCCGTTCATTACATGATGTACGACTAATGGTGTATGCTGCTGGCACTGAGTTTTCAAACGTGTTCCCACGTGATATAATAATGTGCCCTAAATAATTGAACGATATTAGATTTTATGCCAAAGAGAAAAACTATAAAAAAAATTTATATAAAACAAAATTTAACTGTATAAATTACTCTGTAAATGAAAAGGGTAGAAAAATTCATAGTTAATGCCAAGTAAATAGGAAGTTTTTTACTGATCTATGAAAATCAGATGTGCAGTGTCTGTTCATCAACTGTTATAATGCAATTTAATGACTCACAAATAAAGTCTTAGTTCATTAAATTAATTTAATCTGCAATTAATAAAACCAAAGTTCCTTAAAACTCACCTATCACACAATTTATAAAGCTCCTTTTTTTTGCTAAATTCTACATCAAAATTTATAACACAGGGAACATGAAGTTAGTTAAACTGATAGTAATTCACAAGCACAGAGAAAAATGTATGACATGAAAATCCATAAGTTATACATAACTTTTTTTTTTCTATAAAATATGAAATAAGATGTACCTGTTGCTTAGTAGCTGCATCATTTTGTCCAGAAATTTTCAATTCTTCTTTAGCAATAGCAACAATTTTTAATAATTTTTGGGTAAGTGAGACATTTTTTCGTGTTTCAGTCACTTTATCATCTGATAAATTCAACCACTTCAATTCATCCACCATTTTCCACTCCTATTATTATCAATAAAATGAGCCAGAATTTATGATTTATACGAACTGAATATGATAATCACTACAAGTAAACGAATTACGAAAATTGAATAGCCCAATTTACACAATTGAAGTTTAACGCAGTCACGCAACGAAACGTTTTTTTTCCAGTACGATATAAGAAGCATAATTCGTTGAGATCATTTCCTATGGCTTATACGTACCAGAAGTTGGTCCCTTTGCTATTCATTGATTTAAACTAATGCAAGCTTTCTGCATTTTTGAGTTAAACTTTGACCTTAGACTTTCATTAGGAACTTGAAAGTGCAAAAGCTCAGGTTTTCATCCACCGATTTCAACAAATTTCCAGTTCCAAAAAGTATTTTTTCTTTAGATGAAATGATTTGAGTTCATTAGCACTACAATTCCTAATTTCATGATTTATGATTCAGAATCTTCGCAATTCACTTGTTTTGAAGTTCTAGATTTGAGGCCTATGATGATTCCCGATCATAGGATCTTATGATCCCGATTCTGAATTTAGGTCACCGCAGTTTTTGGCTTAAGATTTCATAGTTTTTTAATTTTAATAAGTTTATCGAAATATTTGGATACTATGAGAAGTTTGTTAAGTTTATTGCAGTTTCGGTTTGATTTTTGTGCTACATTTTCAGTAGCTATGGGACGATTGCATACATTAGAACTGGAAAATTTTAAATCTTACAAGGGCAATCAAATAGTTGGACCATTTAAGCAGTTTACAGCAATTATTGGTCCTAATGGATCAGGTAACTCAGTATTTCAGTTTTTCAACCGTATGTATAAGTTCGTTTTATTGCTGTAGCAAATATGACTATGTCATTGCAAGAAAAATCTGATAGCTGATTTTCATTTGTCACACAGCTGTATGGCCATCTTTATCTTCGCGATATTTCGATTTCCGGAAGGCAGGCTGCTGGAGAATTTAAGAGTTTTTCAATCTGATTAAAGGAAGTGAAGAGATTAAAAGAAACATGAAATTGATTATTTTCATGGGCAGTCATTAAGCATTTGTTTCATAGAACAAAATTTTGGAAGTCGTTATTTTTTTATTTAGTACTGTTTATTACATATTATTTACCGCAACAAATGAATCATTACCAATAACATTCAGAACAAATCGACCTTAGTGGATGCGATAGTTGATTTATTTTTTGCTCATTATTTGGATTATCGGTACAATTGAAGTGTTATGGAAAGCATTTTAGGTAAATCAAACTTGATGGATGCAATGTGTTTTGTGCTTGGAGAAAAAGCAATTAATCTACGAGTAAAGAAGCTACATGTTAGTAGAATATTAACAGTTAAAATTACTTGGTTGAGTAACAGATAATGAGAAATATAACTTAGCAATCATACGAATAGATTTAGCTGTTAGAAAATTTCTAAGCTATTATTTATTAATTTTGCAATTTTTACAGGATCTAATACATGGCGCACCAGTCGGTAAGGCAGTAGCACACCGTTGCCACGTGACAATGAATTACGAAGATGACGATGGAAATATGCGTGCTTTTACACGTTTGGTAACTGGATCTGGTTCAGAATATCGCGTCGATGGCAAGGTATTACATGTCGTTTCAATTGATTTAACTTCGTTTTATCAAAAAGTTTTTCAATTAATTAAATTGCTTGTTTGCATCTGGCAAGTTACTTTAATTGCTTGCATTTCTTTTACTCCCAGTTAATTGATGTCACTTAAAGTTCTATGTTGTTGTTTGCTTATTCTAATTTTTTAATGGAGTTGCATTGCATAAAGGGAAAAATGCCAGGTAATTTCTCGTACTTTATCACTGGATATTTTTTTGTTAAAAAATTTTCATTTAAATAATTGCAGACTGTCACACCACAACAATACAGCCATGCATTGGAAGAAATAAATGTATTTATGAAGGCTAAAAATTTTCTTGTGTATCAAGGACAAGTTGAGCAGGTTGCAATGAAAAATCCACGAGAGTTAACACAAATGTTTGAAGAAATTTCACGGTTCGGTTTCAATATTATATGCATAATTTTCACTAACTCATATTACTCTAATATGAATGTAATCTAATTTGAACGGAAGCGACCTTAACTTTAATCGCGAACTTAACTTCAGTCGCGAATAGTGTGCATGGATGAAAAATATGATGTCACTGTATACTTTTTCAGCTCATGTGAATTTCAAGCAGATTACGAGCGTTTAAAAGCAGATTTGGCAAAAGCGGAAGAAGAAGCAGCGTTTAATTTAAATAAGCGACGAGGAATTGCACTAGAAAAGCGTGAAGCTAAGTTGGAAAAGGATGAAGCCGAAAAATATCAGATGCTGAAGGAAGAACTGGTTTGTGCTTCAGATACGTTTAATAATTAGCATATGTGATAGTTCTATATTGGTTCCTTGCGTAGGAGCATTTGCTAAGTAATATATTTTGTCGTTTAGGGCAGACTGTTTATAGAAGTTGGTTTAAAATAAAAATAAATCTTGTCTGGGGAAGCACTATAGAAAGTAGTATAGTCCTTGGAATGCTGACGAAGTGGTGTCATGAGGGAAGTTGGAAAAAAAAAATATTTCCCAATAAATCAATAAATATTGACTGCTGGTGCTTAGCGTTGATTACATGAAACACTTTGATATTTATATCATCTTGTTATAGCGACTGCACTACGTTGTACGGAATAACATGAAATTCATTATGATCCTACCAATGAGTGGATTAGGGGAGATAAAAAAAGTTGCAATTTTTTGACTGTTGTTGTTGATAACCATTGTTAAATGTGATAGTATTTGGATTACAGGAATCGAAACAACGTCAAGTGTATCTTTTGCAACTATTTTATGCAGAAAAAATGGCAGAAGAAACGACAAGCGATTGGAACCGTAAAAAAGAAATAGTAGCTGAACTAACTAGTAAAAAATCAGAGTGTGACACAGCCGTGACGGCGAAGCAACATGAGCATAAAAAAGTCTTGAAAGAAGTTCACAAACTGGAAAATAAAACATCTGGAAAGGTGTGTTTTAAAGTATATAGATTTAATGTTGTATTTAATGTTGCTTCATCGTGAGCAAGCATCAGCAACCTTTTGGTAAAGGACTGGTGCCCACTAAAAGATTGTTGATGCGTGTCCAGATTTGACTTCTCACTTGTGTTATGTTTCTTATTTTAGAATACAGGAAGATTTTTTTCTATCCATAAAGGCGGATAAGGTGTGCGGCAAAGATATATTACACTAGAAAATTTCTAATGCATGAGGAATATGTTTGATATTCGATATAATCTATTTATTTGGTTTAATCGACTACATTACCGTAGTTCTGATATACAGTGTTGATTTAGATCTGAGAAATTATGCTCCTTTTCAGGAGAAAGAAGTAATGACGCAAAAGCCACGATATGTTGCTGCTAAACAGGGAGTTGTACATGTGAAAGCAAAGCTTGAAATGGCTAATAAAGCACATTCTAACGCTCAACGAGCAGCTGAAGCTCATGAGACCAATGTAGTCATGCTGAAGCAACAACTCAAGTATGCAAATATAATATCTCAGAATATGGTGATATTTCTGTCCACCTAAGTTTGCTCTTTTGCATAACGGATTATTCTTTTTTAGAGATATTGAGCAAAAAAAGCAAGATTGCGAAGCGAAGCTCGCTACTGAATCGCAAGAATTGGCAATGCAACTAAGCGATGCCCAGGTAGCTATTTTTGAGTCTTCAACGATGTGAATTACGCCTATCCAAAAAAATTTGTAATATTAAGCATGTGTTCATATATCAGTTCATTGCATATCCCAGAAAATTGAAAAGCTTTTCTTGTCAGAACGATGATTGAGACCCGGAATGCAACGGATAACCAATAAAATGTAAAAAAAACTGCATTTTTTTTGGTAGCTGAAAATTTGCATTTGTTTCAAATATACATACTGCGTTATTCATGTATGTTAATATACTTTATTTGATATGGTTTCATTAAAGGTAAGCGAATACTACCAACTGAAGGGTGAAGCAACAAAACGATGCGGTATTATGGATATGGAACTTAACAAACTGCTGCAAGAACAAGAAACTGAAAAAAATAATTTGCAATTTGAACAAAGACGTTTGGCTCATGCAGAAGATCGCGTTAAAAACGTTAGTTTTTCTGAGGTTTACCTTACGTAATCACTGCTAGCAGTCATGCAAATAGCCTTTAGAGGAAGCGAAATATG
Source organism: Acanthocheilonema viteae (assembly GCA_900537255.1). NCBI lineage: Eukaryota > Metazoa > Nematoda > Chromadorea > Rhabditida > Onchocercidae > Acanthocheilonema > Acanthocheilonema viteae. The sequence goes on along the minus strand of UPTC01000052.1, from coordinate 16,972 downwards.
TTTTCCCCACACTGTAGTCAAGTATCTTTTTATTTAGAACTTTAATATAATATATCGATAGTTTTGAACTCCAACTTTAATACATTATATTCGCAAACCGAAGTGGAATATATAAATATGAATTAATGTGCAACATTAGAGCTTTGATATCAGAATCTTTAATTTTTTTAGAAGGAGCAAGAAATTGAACGCATGTCACGTCAGGGAGAACAGCTTGCAGAAAATATCGTATCACAGACCAATCTGATTGATGACGAGAAGAAAAATTTACAAAACCTTGAAATTCAGGTATAATACTATATTATATTGCTTTGTTACGCTATTTACCTTTTCTCTTAAACATTATAAAGGAGAAAGAAAAATAAGTTGAGAATTTGATGTGATAATATGATGAAGTAATCGAATGTAATTTTAAAAATCAGAAAGTAGATTTCCTCTGCTGTAAGTAAATTTCTTCATATTATCGAAAAATTTTTAAATTTTCGAATTATGTTCTCGTACAGTGAATGTTCTCGTACATTGAATGCTTATTTTTTTCCTTTTTATATTTTTAATCTGCACTAATCTTCCACAGTATAGCTATTACTTCTGCTGCAAAAATTTGACTCGTCCATCAGCTGCTTTATTGTTTTATTGGTGATTTTTACTTTGTGCCACTTTATTAGTGATTTCAAGATATCAAGGATCGAAAATTATTTACAGGTGCGTGAATCAAAGGAACGTTTAGAAAGTGTAACTACGGAATTAAATAATGTCTCACGGCAACTGTCGGAAGCACATGGTGATACAGCAGAATCAGAGCGGAATAGGAAACGAAATGAAACCATCGAAAATTTAAAGCGTATCTTTCCGGATCGTGTCTATGGTCGATTGGTTGACCTATGCCAACCATCCCATAGACGGTTTCAGATTGCTATTACTAAGGTTTAATTTTTCTGTTGATTTTTAAAATACATGTTCACTGGAGATTTAAAAGACTAAACTAAACTCAAAAATGATGATTTCTTTGGTTTTAATTTTTTTTTCAGTTCGGTCTATTTCAGGTTATTGCCATAAGATAAATTGATTTTAACAACTGTTGTTACAGGTATTAGCTAAAAATATGATGTCTATCGTTTGTGATACAGATGAAACAGCTCGAGAAAGTATCGTTTATCTGAAAGAACAACGTCTTGCACCCGAAACTTTCCTTCCTCTATCAGTTCTGGACGTTCGTCCAATCAAAGAAAAATTGCGGTATTAAGATTTTTTAGTATATTTATCTATAAGACCACTGCAATTTAACAAACTGGTGGAATAAGTGCAAATCGCTTTGCTGAACCGTTTTATGCATTCCTTCTTATGTCCGGCACTCAACCATGCTAATCTCTCGAGAATATAATAGGAGAAATTATAATATGTTGAAGACTTGAATTTCAGAGAACTAACTGAACCACGAGGCGTAAAATTGGTTTTCGATGTTATACAGTGCAATAATCCTGTCGCACGGAAAGCTCTGCAGTTTGCATGCGGTAATGCGCTTGTTTGCGAAACGCCCGAAGATGCAAAGTAATTGTTCGCATATTAAATTTCCGAAAAGTTCTGATTTTAAGATTGCTTAGTTAATTCAAAATTTTTTGTAACTGCTTATTATTTGCACTTGTATGTTATGTTTATTCGATTGAGATTGTTATTATTAGGTGATCATGTCAGTTTTTATGTGCCATTAATGAAAATTAGTGGACTGATATATCTTTTATACTGTTTCTTTTTAAGCTTGATCTTTTAAATTTAGTAAATTCACGTATTCGTAAACTAAGCAGAAGTTGGGCTGCATATTTGCTTTTGATTATAATTTTAGTTTATTACAGATATTTGGCTTATGGAAGTGCGTCGGATAGATACAAAGCGGTAGCATTGGATGGAACACTATTCGAAAGGAGCGGCATTATATCAGGAGGTGGTCAAGAACTACGGCAGCGGGCCAAGAAGTGGGATGAGAATGCTATCAGGTTTATTTTCTTGACATTTTTTCTTCTGAGTACTGATCTCTAATTGAGCGGAAATATCTTTCTTAATTATTATTCTGTTGCGAAATTCGAGTAGTTTCGCATATAATATCTTAATAATAGACGAAGTGATAGCTAACTGACAGGAACTGTGACATGCATAATCAGTCATTCAGAGAATGCGGCATCATTATTGTGCTAAATGATGAATAATGTATTTGATTCGATTTTTCAAAAAAAAAGGGAAAGAAATATTTGTAGGAAGTTGAAAGAGAACCGAATGAAACTGCAAGATGAACTTCAGCAATTACATCGAACACGTAAGAAAGAACTTGATGTGGAAATGAAGAGAAATCAACTGATTCATCTTGAAAATCGTCTGAAAAGTACTCGAAATGATCATGCGAAGATAACGAGCCAGACACTTAAAAAGCTTGAGCAAGATCTTGAAACGCTTAATAGTGAACTTTCACTTATACAGGTGGGTGCAATCTAAAATTAATAGCTGATTTATGTCAAATGTTCAGTGCCAAAATTTGATGATTAACTCACATTGTATTGACTTGCTGATGCAATGTGTATTTCATCATATCAGTAAGTTATATCGTTGTTTTCATTGCTTTACTTCGTTTCCAATGATTCGATAAGTAATTACCATTTCTACTTTCTCTCTTGAACTGACAAGTCAATTTTCATGTTGGATGAAGTATGTCGATGAAGAGGATAATATTTTTGCTTTTAACCTTCCTATAGACAGATAGCTTTATTGAAAGATAACATTCACTTAATTCATGAAAGAGAAATCTTTGCGAACTTCGTGTAAAATTCCTTCTCATCTTGCCACATACTTCTGTATTCCTCTTTTAAATGAATGAAAATAATTACTAAATAGCATCATAAGCAGTTAATGAAAAATGGTTAAAAGCAACTTTTAAATGTATTTGTCAACCAATAAATTGATATTTGACTGATTGACTGGCAATTGATTTAAGCGAAATTTTAGCCACGAATAGATGAAATTGAACAGAGAATGGCAGAACGAACTGTACAAATTGAAAAATTACAACATAAGCGAAACGTCATAACCGATGAAGTATTCCGCGAATTTTGCCAACGCATAAACATTAAAGATATTCGGTATGTATTTCTTATCCTTTCTTCGTTAAAAGCCTTACACATTTTGTTATTACAATATACAACATGGGTCTCAATTTTCTTTGATGACTGCGTTTCTTTCAAAAGTGCTCTTGTTAGCTAATGAAAATTTGCCCATTTTCCGGATGGAGAACTCTATTTCAAATTAGAAAAAAGAAACAAAATCTGCAAATAAAAAACGAATCTAATTCTTTAAGCCAGTATGAACAGCGTGAAATGCGTTTTCATGAAGAAATGCAGGACCAATTAAAGAAATTTGATAATGAATTGGATCGCGTGCGGAATGAACTGGATTATTTAAAATCAGAGGATAAGCGATGTAAATTTTTCGTTTTTTCTTTTTCATAAATACCTTATAATGGTGACACAGACTAAAGATTATTTTAATGCGTTTGTAGAAGTCTTCCACAGTGATTTTGAATGAACTTAGTTGTGGAAAATTGAAAGAAATGATGTCATTATAATTATCCGTTTTTGCACTGTGATGATTTATCCTCTCTCAGTGAGACATATTATTCTAGATCTATAAAATCATCTCCGAATCTTATACGGAAGTTTCATTTTTGCCGAACTATAAGATTTCAAGTTACTTTTGAGATGATTTCTTAGTGATATATCTGGGACTGAGATATAATTCGTATTTCAGTGAAAGAGAAGCAAGAAGCGGAAAAAGTAAAACGTTTAACGAAAGAAATTGAAGGTTTAAAAAAGAAAGAAGAAGAGGAACATAAGGTAACAGTTTTTTTTCGAGAACACCACTCAAATTATTTACATGTTTTTTATTACTTAACATTTCAGTTCTGTTGGTACTGCAAAAATCAATCCCATTTTTAGACATTAAAAAAGTTGGAACTTGAATTGGAACAAATGAAAATGGCAATTGTTTCGAAGAAAGCATTAGTGGAAGACAGCGATGCTGAAATAAGCGTACTTAAAAAAGCTGCGCAGCAGGCTGCTCGTGAAGTAATCATTCCAAATTTAGTTTGCTTTTGTGAATAACGAATTACCTAAATTTGGATTAGTATCAATAAAAACCTGTAACTACCTGTAATTAGCCAAAATATAATTATTTTAGAATACCACGGAATCAATTGCTGTTACAGTAAAATAATTACAGGAAGAGTAGTTGCTGATTCAGATGGGATGAAATTAAAATTCATCATCGAAATGATTTCTGCCTCTGACGTGAGATTATTTTATGATATAGTCAACTTTTAATACATTTGCAATTTTACTGCATCAATTTTGTAGGTTGCCGCAGCAGAGAAAACAGCCGCAGCACTGGAACAAACCATTCTGAGACGGCGCCATCAACGTCATTCATTACTGCATCAGTGTAAAATGAATGGTATCAATTTACCACTACTTCGAGGATCTCTTGCCGATATTGAAATCGATGATACCATTCCTTCAAGTAATTTTTTTTCGTGTTTTCACTTTCCAGTGACTTTGTTGTTCGAATTACAGCACTTCAACTAGCGACTGAATTAAGGGAAATGGTTGAAGCTGAGAATTGTGGGTTTCTGTTTGAATACGTTTTAAATAGTAATCGCGCTGTATCAATAACTTTGATAATAATTGACATAAAAATAATAAAACAAAACAATTACCAATAGCTGTATTTTTCTCCCATCCTATCTTTCGTTTCTCGTCACCTTCTTTTTACTGAAGAAATAAAAACTAATTCCAAGTCTAATGCCCAACATTATCGGCAACAGCACATTTAGATTGATGGTATCACCTTGGATTACATAATGAGAATATATATCATATTTTCATTGTGTGATCCGAACTATGAAAAGTATTATTCGTTTGATCAAATCAGAAATTTGTCGATAAAATCGTACATAGTCAACCAACAGCTGCTTTTCAATCATTTTAATTGAGGAGCATGATTGAAATTTACACAGATGTGAAGCATAATCACGAAATTGCTTTCTCCATTAGGTACTACTGGTGCAAGTGTAAGTGTGAGTGATTCACAACAACTCTCACATGAACAGATGGATCGTGAAGCACAAATACAAGTCGATTATCGAACACTTCCAATTAGTCTTAGAGAGGTATGTAATCATAAAATATTCGTATGATATTTCAAAATTATTTATTAAGTTGCTGCCTTAAAAACTATCATCTCCTGGAACAAAAATGGAAGTTGAGTGTATCAGCGAGTAGTAGCCAGTAATGAGGAAGGAAATAATGAAAAGAATGGCAGAGAGATAGAAAAATGAAGAGAAACGGAGTGAAAGAATACGCGAACTTTTCTTATTTCTTTGAGAAATTTTACGAACATTGATTTCAGTTTGATAATGATGAGGAGGTAAAGAAGGCACTTGATAAACTGAACAAAGAAGTTGGTGATTCACAAGCAAAAATTTCACGAATTAGTGCACCGAATTTAAAAGCGAAGGAAAGGTTGGTAAAATTAGTGTTAATACTACTTTCAATATTACTCAAAAGTTCATGCATTCATAATACACTAAATATTTTGTACTGCTTGGCGAGATAAGCAAGCGCATATATTTGATGCATCCTTTAATTCTCCATATCTTGAAAATTTAATCAATTCCCCTCTTAATATAGCTCCAACTACTTGTACGCCAGTATTCATTTTAGCTTGTATAATTGGCGATGTTATTTATAAGCAGTAATTTTGTCCGGATTATCCTTAAACAAAAATGAATCTGATGACTATTCTATTTTCTTTGCTATTTGTTTATTTCTAGAATGGAAATAGTAAAAGAGAAGGAAGCTGAAACAACAGAAGAATGCGAATTGGCCAGGAAAAAAGCGCGAAAGGTTCGTCTGTTATTTGAAAAAGTTAAAACTGATCGCTACCATCGGTTTCACGAATGCTTTGAACCTGTTTCGCAGAAAATTGACGACATTTACAAGGTTGATTTTTTGCTTTGCAATTTCATAAATTATAATTCCTTCTTTTTACCTAATTTTAGATCGATGATTTTTATGCTTAATTTGGAGAATTACTCAGAATTTCAATGTCAGCTTTCTCACAAATTCACACGTGAAATTAATATTTTGGAATCCAAGTCTTTTACATCTTTCATTTTTCTTTTTCATAGTTTTATCGCTTTTTAGAAGCTCAGTCGCAATGAGAGTGCACAAGCATTCCTTGGTGAGGAAAACATGGAGGAGCCATATCTTGAAGGTATTGCATACAATTGTGTAGCACCTGGTAAACGCTTTCGACCAATGGATAACTTAAGTGGTGGTGAAAAGACTGTTGCTGCGTTAGCGTTACTTTTCGCTATTCATGCTCGCAGTCCATCACCGTTTTTCATTTTGGATGAAGTTGATGCTGCATTGGATAATACTAATATTGGCAAGGTGTGATTTTCTAGAATATATTAATCGAAATGTTATGGGTTATACTGCGAAGTGCGAGAAACTTTTCTCCGGTCACACTGTCAACATTCCTTCCAGTCTTTTTGTCATATGTAATTATATTTTTGTCGTTGAATATTACCTTTTTTTGATTAGGTAATTGTCAGCTGTGTAAAAACTGAAAGGAAATTTTCGTAGTTGAATTTCCAAAACACTACTTTGATTACTTCAGTGTAACAATATGTGTAGCAATTAATTTGTTCGTGGTAAGTTCCAGGTCGCAAATTTTATCTGTGAGCGTGCACGTGTCGACATGCAGCTAATCGTCATATCGCTGAAAGAGGAATTTTATAATAAAGCTGATGCTATCATCGGTATCTATCCACATCCGTCCAGTTACACCGTTTCCGGAATGCTAACACTTGATCTCACGCCATATAAACAGCCGCAATCTGATTCATACGTTGAATAAGTTTTGTTCAATTCCTGTTATCTATATAAGTTATACCACGTTAACACGATGTTATCAATTTATCAATGGTACTAGGCTTTCTTTTCAGTCAGAAACTCAAGAAGGACTCGCTACTTTCAAAAATGACTTATGTCTTATAACCTAAATGTCTCTTTGTGAGGAAATTTATTTTAATTTTATGCATTTTTCGTGAGTCTTCATTATTTCATTGTTTACAAATTGGTACTTCAGTAAACTACATACATGTGCGTGTATGTGTGCTCATTGCTAATATTCTGTTATCATTCCGCAGCTGCATACAACGTTTTGTGTGTAGAGCACTTCATGTCGAATTATTTTCATTCTCCCCCTTCCAAGAATAACCAAATCATGTTTTCATATTTTGTTATAGAATTCATGTGTATAAGAAATTGTTTTTGCTTCAGTGTTTGATAAAACATCTTTTTCAGTTGTTCTGTATTCCAACCCAAGATAATTTGAAGCATTCATCTTTATTAAATATTATCCATACTAACATAGTGGACAAGCTTCAGTAAAAATGAGAAATTCCTGACGGTATTTATTTGATGGTGGGATAATTAACCCATCATTTTTTTGGATTCTGGATAACTATTTTCTTCCTGTTCCTCTCGTCTCTCTCTCTCTCGCTTGAATTTTTACAATTATAAAGCTGTATCAACTGCTAATATATTAAAACGCTGTAATTCTCTGTACTGCCAAAACTAATGAGGATTCTGTGTCTGAAAAAGATGAACTCTCAAGCAAAAAGTAAATTAAAATAGTGGATACAGTTTCTTAGCATGTGCGGAATCAGTGCTATATGCTTATACTTACATCGAAGATATAATCAATTTAATTTCATTAATGCGAAACTCTATAACTGCTTAATCGGAAAAATGAACTAACATTCTGTGGGGATTCCGTGCTCTGTAATAATTCTCCAGAATCGTGGAAATATCGCACGTTGAATGACTGAATATCGCATAACTGCTGCTGTATTCGTAGCAAATACCCATCGATCTCCAGAAGCTGCGTCATTCCAATATTTTCCAGTAAGCGTTCAATATTCTACGACCCGATAATTCAGTACTAACAAGAAATTTTTATTGTAAAAAAAAGATACTATAGCAAAAGGCTCTTCAAAAGAAAGATGTCACGATTAATTTATTTAAAAAATTTGTTGAACAATTCCTTTGTATATGTCGACATGTATATATGTCCACATATACAGAGGAACTGTCGGCCATGAACAAATTTACCTGCAAATGCCTTCTGATAGAGGCCCGTAGATTCTCTGGGTCTCGTCGGATTTTTTCATCTGACAGCACATCGGTTGGTAACTCTGATTTTTCGAAGCAATCCTAAAATTTCAACAAAAGATAACCGTAGAAGGCCTTTTTGAGACGGTCCCAATGTAATTAAGTTAGTCAGCTCAAATACAAAGCTCACTAACTTATATGAAAGCGAAGATAACCCTAGAGTTCTACGGCAGATTTCAATTAACTCATTCTTATTCTGTCCTGCCCAACCTCATTTGAAAACTTTATTCCTTCAAAAAAAAACCTCTTTGCATCCAATTTCGTTGTTATCTTCTGCTGCTAACAAAATACGACCACCTGAACTTATTTTCTGCCGCTTCTTGAACGGTTCAGAAAGACTTAATTCGTCAATAATTTCTACAGCTTCACTATTTTCATATGGACTTTCTGCCTGAAGTACGATTTACTATCATCGAATTGCATTATCTTAATGCGTACAAAGATCACTTTATTATTTATTTGCTTTTTATTGTTCTGAAGAAGACCTTGACGAAAATTAATGACCTAAAAATTGATGCACGAGAAACGTTGCGACATATTTCTCCGGTGTGGAAATTGCATCCCACTATTGAGCAACTATATATCTTTTGTTTTTCGATGAGGTCACAAAAACTGAAGCACTACTAACCCGTTCAAAAATTTCGTATTTCACGACCTGTTCTTCATCTAGCAATTCATGTTCTCCTAAATGAATGTCAAGATCAGCCAATGTTAACGCCGTGAAATTGCATCCCACTATTGAGCAACTATATATCTGAGAGACTTTTTCCTGTCTCGCCTGAAATAAAAATTATTACCATAACATATGTAAGGAATATCCTACATAGTTGGCAATTACATGATATTGCTAACAGCAGGAAACCTATAAGTTATAGTTATAGAATTAAACAGTAAAATTAATAACTTCAAATACCGGCAAAAATATGTACCATATAATCAGCTCCAGAAGTACTTGCCATATCAGAACTAGCAGCAACAGCACCAGAAGCAATTTCATTGATGTTCTGGTTAACGTCAAGCCTTAAAAGAGCTTCATATTCACTATCGCTATCATCGGATAACGGTATTTCCTAAAATAATGCTAAACTTTTATTCATCCTTGATTAGAGTAACGATGAAATGGAAAGACTCATCCTTATTGGCCAATAAACGACAATTTTCTAGGAGATTTCGATGCTTTTAGAATACATGTCCCGCATGCTTTGACATTATCTAACTTTTACTGCCTTCACGTCATAGCCAAGAACTTAGTTTAAATTTTAAGAGAGTGACTTTATTTATTATTAACAAATAGTTCACAATTAAATATTCTCTCTAACTATCAACATATCGTAAGAACGAAATAAAAGAATGATAGAATCAAAAATATGAGATATTTTCGGATCCGAGAGATATTTCATTCTCTTACCGGATCCTGAGGCCAAGTTCCTGGTTCTTCGACTACATAAATGTTCGAAGAACATTCCGATGGAGCGATTGTTACATATCGGTAGTTCATATCTTGATTAGTGGCATAATTTAGAGTTTTCCGAACTGGAACACCAGAGTTCACAGGTCTTTTGGCCAATATTCTGAAAAAGTTTCCGATATGAAATGTGGAAATGGTGAAATATTACGACAGCAAAAAACTTTTTGGAACCAAATTAACATTTGGTTTCAAAATTAAATATAAATATCGAACGATGTAAATGCTGTTTTTTCGAGAAAGCATATTCTCAAAAAAAAAGAAAAAATTGATATTCTTACCGCCTTGACAAAACAGACTGTCGATCCGATAAAGGATTATTTGCAAAATCGCAGATGTGTGGTGTTTTCGGATAATCTGGATGTACCATAAAACGTCCATTACGTACTACAATTCGAGCCGGAGGTGGATAATGAACAGGCGTTTCTTGTCGCTTACCTTTATCTTTCAGCTTTCGACAAAGTACGCATGTGTAATACATTGTTATATCGTTTGTTGGCATCTTCAAGGCCCATTCAGAAATTTTATTCGGAAAACGTCTGCTTTCGAATAAGATGATAGATTTACGTCGCTGACAAGAAAGAGCTTCGTATATAACCGGACCATAATCTCCTTCAGTGTCGCAAGCAGGATTCGGCTCTAGATCTTTCTAAAAATACTTCTGTGCGAAAGAAAAAGAATCAGCCAAATCGGTGATAATATAAACTAATGAAATTCAATATGGGAACAGGCAAGAACTTGAAGACACAGATTTTCAAATTACAAGTAATACAAATCAGGTGACAGGAAACCGACATTTGTAATTAGTAATGTGTAAGATGTCAGTGTATAGTTTTCAAAAAAATTTTATACTAGCAAGGAAATTTCATGATTTCAAAATTAAAATCAAATACAAATGACCTTTCTTTTTATCCATCTTTTATAGTCTTTCAGCTACCTTTTTACAATACTTTTCGGTATTTATTTACCTGTCCAGTTGAGTAAACCGAAGCATTTTGTGTCGGACTTTCGTCCGACAAATTCGATACACTCAGTTCATCGTTTCTTTCTGCAGGAACAAAATATTCCGTCTTAAAATCTTTAAAATAACGAAAGAATGTAATGCATGAGACAAGAAGGACAATTAAGAAAGTTCCAACATTAGTTGAAAATTAGATTATATTTAAATGAGTATGCTTTTTAACTAATCATATCAAACTTTAAGTTATTCATCAATACGAACACTCGTCCAATTCTTCGAAATTTAATTTATAATGCCAGCCGTAAAGGTATTACCAATAAATAAATAAAAAGTTTAATGAAAAAATTCTTACTCATGCAGTTTTACAATTCAAAAAAGAAATTTTCAGTAACATCAAAATAATTTGATAATTTTATCACGTATTACTTATCTGATGATCGCTTTAAATAGTAGCTTAAATTTAATAGCACCTTATTCCCGAAACTGACTAAAACTTCGTCGAGTCTCTCTGCTGGTATCACGCCGTCTTCGTTAACTTGTAATATAATCAGTCAGTAGGTAAACTAATTTATGATTGCTTAAATACTTCAAATTTAGAAAATGCTAACACGCTTTAATGTAATTGGGAAGATCATTTTTACTACTTCAAACAATGAATTACAAGTTAAATTTTTTCACCTCAAAGGCTGCCGAATCAATTTCATTGGAATCATTCACAGCGCGATGCTTTTCGCTTATATGAATGTCGATCATACCGGACGCAAATGTCAAAAAATCACAACCCACTACTGGACATTCGTAAACTTTACGTGGTTTATCGTTTTGATTAGCAGTAATTAATTTGCGGCGATTGATGTATAATGATCGTATGCAGTTCGATTCTGACCACATACGTCCATGTACACGTCCCAATACCATGTCCTCCATTTGTTCTATTTCTTCAGCACTAAAAAAAATTTTATCAGAATAAAGATTTTGATCACATGTTGATGGCTCTCAATCCAAACAAATCATAGCAAATATCATCTCTATTTGAACTATGATCACTGTCAAAAATAGCCAGTCTTCACTTTTAAAATTTTCGACAGTTTTTAATGTCAGCTTCTTATTCTTACATTTATCACAAGCATACTGAAAAAAATCGCTGAAACATCAAGAAACTAACAAGCACGAATATCTATTTACACGGCTACATCAAACAAGAGGAAAAAATATTTTCTAACATCAAAATAATTGGATAATTTCTTTAAACATTACTTATAATCATCGCAACTGGTACCTCAAGTTTGAATATTTTCCATCTTCTCTAAAACTGATTAAAACTTGGTCGATTTTTTCCCGTGGTGTCATACCATCCTCGCTAATTTCCGTTCGTGCACGAATCATTGCACGTCGTGCAAGGACAACTGCACGATCAGACATTGGATTTTCACCGAATCCGCATATGTGCGGTGTACGAGGATAATCCGGATGTGTAAGAAAACGTCCATTACGAACCAAAATACGAGCCGGTGGACCAAATTTTACCGGTGGTATTAAGCGCTTACCACGATCCTGCAAAACAGATATTAAAATAATCCAATTATTTCTCTGTAAATCACAAAATGAGTCAAGCAAATCCGGTTGCAGCAACGAGCAAATCAAATGTTACTACCTAGAGAAGAAGGATTTAAACAATGTATTGCATGCATTTTTAGAAATAGATACTTTTAGAATACATAATACTGGAAAATAACTGATTTCAAAAAAAGAAAAAAGAAACAAATAAAGATCGCACGAATGATCGTAAGACGAATATGTCAATATATGTGTATTACATTGTATAGTTCGACGATTTACGTGATACTTTAATAATATTTAATGAATATGAATAAATCATCTAAAGCTATTTGTAGCAGATAAATTATACTAAACAATAGATTTACGTAACCATTTCGATTACAGTTATACTTAAACATTTGTATTACAGTAAGATTTGAAATCAAAATCAAAAAGTGACCTGAAGTCTTCTGCACAAAACACAGATGTAGTATTTATTATCTCGTCCTGGTTCTGCTCGCAATGACCATTCGGATATTTTTGTTGGATAAAGTTCACTATTGAATAAGATAACTGAATTGCGACGCATATTGGATAATTCTTGCCAGGTAACCGGTCCAAAATCTTCACCTTCCCATTCTTGACCTTCCCGTGATTTTCTCTTCCATCCGGTTGATTGTTGCAATGATTCCAAATGATCCATTTACTGCAAATAACAAATTGAGACAAAGAATGACCAGTAATTAACGTAATTAATACGTTCCTATGGACCAAAATATTTTGACATGTATTTTCTGTAACTCAAACATATGCGCCATTAAATTTAAATTAAAATCAACAGGAGAAGAACACCACTCGTCCGCAAATCCATCATTCTCATTCAGTCTGTGATTAACTGACTTTTCGGTAAATAAACCGATTTTGTGTTTTTCACTAGAATCTCATAACGTTATGTTTCGCAAAATTTGTCAATCCCATCCGTCTCTTCTCATATACACAGTCTTTCAGTCTTTCTCAGTTACACTGCCACAACTATAAAACACACCTTCTTGCTAACTCTCTCAATATCTAACACTGAGAATAACACTATTTTAGCAGAGTTTGTCGATCCCTCATGTCCTCTCCGTCCACTACATTATTTTCTCATTATGCAGTATAAGGTATTGGTGCCTCCTAAAAATACTTCCCGTCGAGAAATGATCTTTAAATTGTCATTGTGTAGGTACTTTTGAGTTTTTCTGGGTAAGAAGTGAAGTGAAATCTTAATTTCGGAAAATGGATTTTAAAAATTTAAATTTAAAATTCAACTGAAAAATTTGAATGAATGAAGTGTATCGTGCAACAGATAGTTATTTCATCCACGAAATTCTCAGAATTTAAGTTTTTAAAAAGGAGACTAAAGTATTAAGCAACTTGAATGTCACAACAATCTGAAGTTTAATTTGCTAAACAAACTGAGGTGATAAACACTGCATGAAACCTAAGAATGTTTAGAACGTAATTTCAGGTGTTAGTTTTAATTTAAGATGCTAATTAGCAATGGGTAGTAAGCAATCCGAAGAAAATGTATGGGATGTTCGGAATTTAAATGTGACAAATATCCCACGAATTTCAAATTTCATTCGCCTTTAATTGGAAATTTTTCCAATATTTTTTTCTGATTAAATTTGGAAATTCAAAATTAAAAATTTTCACATGCGCAATGCCAAATTCCATAATACTTCGTTATTTCTTGAAGAAAAGGAATTTATTTGAATATAAATAAGTGAGAGTAATGTTTATAACAAATGACTAAGGAATATTTATAATGAAAGAATAAGGTTAAGTTAGTGTTTATTCGAGAAATATAATTTATAATATAATTTATATTATGTGATAGGAAAGAATTGATAAGAGAAAATTCGAACTCAAATTTGAAAAATGCTCAATGTGACAGAATAAATGAATGTTTGCTCTTTTCCTGTTCAACAGCAAATTTCTGTACGCGATCAAAGTGAAAATGTATGAATGAAAAATAAAATAAAATGAAAAACTGGTTACAATTTTAATTATCTCTTCTCTATTTTTCGTTGTTCCACGAATAATAAAAAAGAAAAAATGGAATAGACCGAATATTTTTATCTATTCTGTTCCTCAACTTTTACAACTTATTTTTTCCAAGAATTTGTTCACTAAAATTTCCATCCTTATTTTTGAATACTATTCATCAAAAACTTGATGCCCAAAGTAAACAAAACTTTTATTATTTAATCATTTTAGTCATACCAGATTTAGCATGAAAGATTGACTGTAACTATCGATTAAAAATCATTAATAAATTTGCTCGATGATACTTTTTATTTTTTCCATCCCGACTAATTTTGCTTACTGAAATTCATACTCAAAAAATGCTCGTGCTCTTTTAAATTGAAATTTGAAAATTTAATCCATGAAAGATCTGTACTGAAATAGGAGGCAAACAAAAAGTAGCAGACAAACATCAATTTCACAGTACATGTATTTATTTGTGTCTGTGTGTGTGTGTGTATGTGTGTGTGTGTGTGTGTGTGTGTGTGTGTGTGTGTGTGTGTGTGTGTGTGTGTGTGTAAAAAGCTGTGTGGGTTGCTTATTCAGCAGACGATGACGATCCCAGTGGTATGTGACAGACTGTCATCGACTATTCAGAGATAACAGAACAAAACAAGCCTGTCATCATCAACATTATCCGCGTCACTCACCGGAAAGTCATTCCATCCCAAACATTTGTTTACTTCATCAGTTATGTTATAAAATTATTATCCGGTTGTATACTAAAATTCTGCTTGTTAAATTGAATCCGGAATCCGTCAATCTGCCGGTTTTCTGAATTATAACATCCATTATCTACTTCCTTCATTATCTACTTCTTTTCTTAATTGCCTAACACCTGTAATGTCATCTGTGTCGGTTGAGGTACTCTGTCGGTTGAAGCATTGATTAAATTATTTGACATTCAGGTAGAAAATGTATATTTCTTATCACAGTGATAATTTCGCTTTTAGGTTAGCAAATTAATTAATAATATGATGCAATGTGATAAGGAACTTGAAAATAATAACTATATATACAATTAGAAGTTTCGATCATACGATTCTTTCATTTCCAACAACAAATTGAATAGAAAAATTTCTCGAATTACTGTCTAATTTGATTGCAACAGTTCCCATATATACCATTTAATAATTTGAATATTATTAATTGTAATGTATTGAAAAAATTACTTATGTGTTCAATCCTTTCAAGTTTTAAATTTCATTTAATTTTGATTCATTACAAATTAAGTCGCATTAAAATTTCCATAAAAAAACAAATTTTTGAAATGATTGATATAGGCAAAAATTGATCGATTGTTTGATTTTCATCCATTTTACTGAAATATGCTACGTTTGTCAAGTCGTACATTACATACGAATACTTTTTTACTGCTTCACTTAATTTGATCATCACACTGATAAAAATTTACGTGCTATGTTCTTTTTTCTTACATTTGATAAATATTCGTAAAAATTCGAAAGTTTTATTATTTTATTCGTCTAATAAATTGCATTCATCCGATAAATCTCCTTTTTCAAATGAGTACTTTCTAACATTTTTTGCTTTTATCAATTCGATGATCAAATTAAGCGAAGCGGTAAATAATTGCAAAATTATTCAAATATACCTTTGAAAAATAAAACTAAACTTTAAATGTTATCCATAAATTGCTCCGTGGCAGATTAGAAATCATACAGATTAGTTCATATGAAGGAAATAAATAATTCGGCATATCGCTTAATATTTTTTTTGTCACATTCCAATTAATTATTTATTAATTTATCTCAGTAAATTATTGGAATATGAAATAAGCAGTAATTTCGCTCAATTTTTTCATCTTAAATTAATTTCAATCTAACATGACTGCCTTAAGTTCATTCATCCTCAGATAATTTCAATCAAACGAGCTTTCTATCGATGATAGTTCCATTCAACCATTAATTGTATTCTTTATCAAACAAGGAATCGTAATCAAAACTTCATACAAAAGTAAAATTATAAATAACTATTGATTGAAATTTGCAAAAAGTTAGCAATAATTTGCATTTCCTTTTTTTCCCACATTTTTTTATATTTTATTTTGTTTAAAGACACGTTAACTTTACCTTTTCTGTCTTACTTTGATAACTTTATGAGAATTTAAATTATCATTTTTTCTACAATTTTCATGGTTAGCCAACAAATCAGTTGCCCATATGGATGTCGGTCTGTCTGCATGGGTGTATGTGTGTATGTACGTGTGTGTATGTGTATGTGTGTGTGTGTGTGTGTGT
>UPTC01000051.1:24372-86572 GCA_900537255.1 Acanthocheilonema viteae | reverse complement strand
CAGTAACAATAACAATAACAGTAACAATAACAATAACAGTAACAATAACAATAACAGTAACAATAACAATAACAATCTGATCGATAACAATAATGAACCTTTTTGTTATTAATTAATTAACAACTGCTATTATTATTTATCTTCTTAAATGATTAATGTAACATAACATTCAATATCGTTAATCAGAAATTGGTACGAAATATTACATCCCACAGATGCAGCTACTTTCAAAAAAGAAACCAGTGTAGAATGCCACGAAAATGTCAACGCCAGCGATCCAGGTCTATTTTTTTCATCATCTCATTAATAATGAAAGAATTTTGAGATATTTTTCTTGTTGTAATAATGAGTGTTTTTTACTTGGAAAAATGGCATACAATTAATTGGTCACTCATTTTTCGTACTAAATTCAGTTTGTGAAACAGTAAGTTCGAGCACAGGATATTATAAGCCGAAAACAGAGTGGAAACTAGGCTTGAGACGTTCTTTCCCATGTCGTCTGCGGGTTTACGATTCCAAGTATGCTGTAACTTTTCAATTATTGCATAGTGTGGAATTAATATCACTTTCCAATTTCCGAAATAATATCACTTCATTGCAATGAAGACATTTTGAGTGACAAAAGTGCTTTGAAATCACGCTTCAACGAAATAATTATTGCACTTTTTATTATTTCTTGAGTGGAAACTAATTCAAAAAAAGCTATAATTGTAGGGATTCGGATCATTTTGAGCAGAATTACGAGTATTTTCATTGTTGCGGTTCATTACGTTATGTTGACAAACCAGCTTTGATGATGTTACTCATCAAACTATTTTCATCGCGTAAGCAATATTTGAAGGGCAGAAATTGGAGCTTGAAAATACTAGAAAAAAGACTTACGAGATTCACGTCTCCTAAGTCTGTTTTTTTTTTCAATTTTGAAACTTTTTAAATGCCGATAAGATTATGTGGTTGTCAGATTTAACTTTCCCAAAATTTGTATTTCTTTGCAGGTGTAGAGGAGCGATTTCAAATAACTGTAACACCAAATGGTCGGATCATCCGTTGCTGTTCTGGGTATGCAGTTTTATAGATTTTTGAGCTTACATTTTCGCGTTTAAATCCGATAATTTTGCTCTAATGATTTGCAAATACACGATCTCCTATACATTTGCATCGTACATAACTTTTTAGATTGCCATTCATTCTGAAACACCTTCCACAAGATCTTACTGGACGTTATTATTACGATCTCATCCATGAGGGCGATCTGCTTGACGTAGCATATCATCATAAACAAGGTTTCTAATTCTTCCTTTCTTTCGTAATGTTATTCAAGTTAGAACAAACAGGCTGAAAATTTCCTACTTCCAATAATGTTTTTTTTTTATTAAACGAACAAAAATGCACAAAACTACCTATATCTACTATCTACAGCTAACGGAATCAGAAGTGAAAAGTATTGGAAGACGACGGAATGATAACTAAGTTTCAGAGTGAAAGATTATTGGATTAAAGCTTATATATTTTTCTACTCTGATGTATTGGCTTATAATATCACTTCTGTTGTAAATTTTCCTAAGAAAATAATTTTAGTATTAAGTCAGCGTGGCACAAAGGAAGCGAGTTACAGAATCAGGGCAGTGAATAAGCATTGCGTCGAAGTAAATGCTACTTGGATGCCGTTTACGAATCCATGGAATCTCAAAACACAATTTATCATCATTAATCATCGAAGCAAGTGGGATATTTTCTAATTGTACCAATGAATCTTACTAATTCGGATATTTCACCATCGTTGTCATTCACTTGCTGATAAGTATCACAGCTGAACAACCAATAAACCAGAACACGAATTCTGCTGCCACTCAACTAAGACTATTCCGTTTTTAAAATACTCCACACGAATGGGAATTATTTGCAGCTCAGTAAGATGCGATGAAGAATCAAGCCCGGAGCAGAGTATTCTAAGACAACTACTATCAAATAAGCGGTCTCAGAGAAACTATCAGGGTACGATATTTCATGAATCTATGGAACTGGCGATCTCAAAAATAAGCTTATGTTCTGGAATGACTGATTAATTCCCTCATTACTGTCTCAAACTCTTTCGTCCGATCGTTGAAGATGGTTAAAAAACTCCCCATACACATCGTAGGACTCCTATTTGCCTAATAAATCCAAAAAGCTGTCTTATTTCGTTAAGAAATCAGATTACTCACAAACTAATGCTCACATATTTGATAATTAAATTTACAGAAACAACTGAATCAGTAATTGGTGTCGCTCGACTGGGAGAATCTGTTGCTGAAGCATCATAATGTGACACGAATGTTAATATACGTAAACTAATAGATCCGAAGAAAAAAGCGAAACCCAAGCTCATCAAGAAATTTACTAACCGACACCACTTACCATCTTACCATCTTTGTTTCTTAATTTCTTGAACATTACATTTAGTTTTCATTTTACTCTTTGTGAATAGAATAGTTCTTTTGACTAATAATTTTCCAAATGCATTTAGAAACTGTACGACGGCAACGGAGAGGATTTATATCGCTAAACAAGATTGCTAGTGAAATTTTTTTACTGAAAAATATTAAGAAACAAAAAGAAAATGCAATTTTATAAACACACATGACCAGTAAGTAATCACAACAGAATTTTTCCAGTAATGAAATAAGGTTCAAGGCAATAAATGGAACTTCAACTGACAATAAAACAGGCACTGTAAATAGAACAAACGCTTAATGCATTTTAAATTTAAATTTAAAAATTTACCATTCAGAATTACTGAAAATTTAAAATTTTTCTGGCAATTTATGAAAAACACAAAGAGGCTAAGTTTCAGAAAACAAAACATTGAAAGTGCAACAGTGATTTGCATAGTTAATAGTGAAAATTTTAAGATACTTAAGAAATGATGGTACATAGAGATCTTTCTTTTTTAATGACATAGAAATGGTACATAAAAGCAAAACAGCATTGTCCCCACACAAAATATGAAAATTATACAAACGATGATCACGATCAGCAAACATATTTTTTTCTGAAATAAACAAAGGAGGGACATCTATTCTGAAATCGAAATAAGCAAAAAATGAAATAAAATCTCAATTTCCTGTTATATCTGATGAAAATTTTCCAGATCTGAAATCTAAAAAATTATAGTAATTATAATACGAACCTTCCGAACATTTGCTCTCATATTTTTAGCTTTGATCATGTTCGTGTGAGCTTTCTGCGCATATTCTACTGCACTTTCAACATTTCGCTCTATGTTATTTAGCATTTCACTCTACAAAAAACTAAATAATTAAGAAAAGAAATTTTTAAGATTCGCAACTTCTGAAGAATACTACTGCTTTATGTGATGACAAGTCAATACCTGGCTCTGAATGAGCGTTGCTAATTCGACGAATAGGCCGTGCAACTCCTTAATACTGCTTTCTAATTTCGCAATATCCTCGTGACGTGTCTTTACTTCATCATATAGAGCTTTCTTATCCCGTTCCGCCAGCATCAGCTGGAAACAAGAAACGCAGTAACTCAATTAACATGCAGGTTAAACATCCTTATTTATTTGCAGGAAATCATTAAATCATTTACGGTTTACACCACAATGTGATCCAACAAGAGATAAAGTTTGAAAAAGAAAAAAGCTAACCACTTTTGTATGTTCAAATAAAGTGCCTTTTTCGATGATCGCTTCAAGATCTTCTTCGTTCACTGCGTTGTCAGCTAACGGTAATATTATTTAACAGGTTACAAGTTTTCAGCATTACACTGAACTGAAGCTAAACTTGTATGTAAATAACTAAGCTAATTTATCTTAGATATATAAATAAATTAACAAAATTTCCACATATTACCGTGTTTTGTTTGTACTACAGTGAAATATGAAAATGATTAAATGAAAGGAATAGAAGCATACAAATTTTCAAATACGATTGAACTTTCCGCTTGCATTTATCCTTATATGTTAACTGTTCATCATTGAAAGCGATCAATAGACCTTGGAGTCTTTTTGTTAACGTCATTACCTTAAAATTTATATCAGAATATAAGAAGAAATCGAAGAATTACTTCAAAGCCTTGAAAATAATTACAAAAGCTATTTATAAACGGATGTTACAAAATGACTGATGATTCAAAAAAATGACGTTATACCACCTGATTTCTTCTGATCCGCGCCTCGACGGTTTGAGCATTTTCATCTGTTGATTTGTCGAATTGCCGCTCAACCTCGGTATTTAAACCTTAATAAAGGAATAAAAACTGTTTCAAAAAAACTTTAGTGCAAAAAAAAGACAGCTATCACAAAAATTCATCTATTACCAACAACTGCATGCACTCACTTTTAAGAGCAGACTGGGTTTTATAAAGCATTGTCGTGTAAGAAACCACTGCGTTATCTAACTGCACATTGATTTCTGCAACATTTATTTCAGATTATTCATTCCAGTGATGAAAATCCGTGTGGAGTCAAAAATTAACTATCCACATAAGTGAAATGATAAACCAAGTCTTATCAAAAATGGCCATAGAATCTTCCACTCCAGAACTTCTGACATTGTTATTTTTCAACTTTGCATTCATTATTTGTTATTGAAGAAGTTTGCGAAATGATAAGCGGAAAACTGTTTTTTCAATTCGAACAATCCAAATTAGATTTGGCTATTCTAAATTGGACAGTCCGATGAACCAAACATTCAGTTATACATGTTATCTATTACAACAAAATCTATGAGGTAAATTACGTTTACCAGGATGATCTCCTGGTTCCACAATAATTTTCCAGTGCCAATCTTTTATTTCATCCAATAATGTTTCCATTCCATTCATATCATTTACCAACCCATCCACATGCGTTAGAAACTTAAAACAGAAACTTAAAACATTATTTGAAAATTTCCTTAAAGCTGAGAGCAGAATTATATCAAATTTATGGCTGATCGGAGAGGATCAGATTTGATCAATGCTTAAAATGATGAAACTATAGCGAAATTTTCCATACCGTGTCGACCTTGCTACTACTAGCTTTGTTTAACAAATTAGTTTTCTCGGATGTGTCTGTCCACTCCTCGTCCAACCGTTCCACCAAAGCTGACAACGATATTTCCTTCTCGGCGCTCTGCAAATATTCTAAGTTTCATTACTTTTACTTCCAACGTTACTTCACTCGGTAGTATAACTTAGAATTTATAAACTGAGAAAAATATCACAGCTATATCCAAATACAATTAGACTAAACCAAAATGATCGTTTGACGATTACCATTCTTAAGCTCCTTGATGTTGGTCACACGTCAGTTTCAACAGCTGGTCAAGCACACTGTCACTAAAAGTCATGCTAGGGCTAATGAATAAAAAAAAGCCAATGGTGCCAAACAACAAATCAACATACCTGCTGCAAATCGGACAGCCTGTCTTTCATACTTAGTTCAGATTAATTCAATTCAATCCTCAATAACATCATTAATAATATCAATTCAATTATTTGACAATATCATAAGCAGCACTAACTGGATAGATTGATTCGGATTATTTAGCGAAACTCACTCAGAGAAGTTAGACGACTGATAACATTTGTGATATCCGGAAGAAGGATACAACTAATAAGGGAGAAATTCCGGTGGGAATTCCGGAGAGGTTCAAATTCCGCAGTCCAAAACTCGGAAAAACCTATATATAATACTCATGGCCGAATCCCAACCACGAAACAAAAGTTCAATCCGCAACCGTGTCACTATCTGGTTTGCTCTTCGTTTCCACACTCACTTCCACTTGACAGTTAGGAAAGTGCGGAAGATAGCTTTTTCAAGGAGGTAATCGTTGGTGACAGAGGGAGTGGAGGAGAGGGGAGGTGAGGGGAAGTGCTCTGATGAGTGTTGAAAATGAAATAACAGTGTGGTTTGAAAGTAGCCATCAGATCACCACTCTCGAGTAACAGAGCAATCAATGTACAGTGTGGGCGAGAGTAGCAAACTAAGCTTCTGAGAATAGCAAACTGAAATGCTATCGTTCGGTTTGGAGTGCATGAGAGAACACGTGGAGGAGGGAGGTCATGCAAGTGCTGCATACTCTCTTCAAATCCGCTCTTCCTCTTCAATCCATTTTTCTCATTATTGAATTTGAGAAGCACTGTTAACTGGGCACAGTGTGCATACAAAAATTTTGATGTTTGAAAAATATTTTCGAGTAATCTTCAATAAGCATATCGTCTTGCGACAACAAGGATAATACTGTACTGATGTGATTTGCACTGCTGTAAAATATTTCCAGTCCAACTTAAAATTTAAGTATTTGAGATAGGCTGAGCTTCTAACTAATCCGCTATAAAATGCAGCCAAAAACTTGGTGTTGCCTCAAAGCAACTTCAAATGGATCGAATTGGTTGAAGATGATGAAAGTACTTAAGAGATAATTCAAATTATTAATATCGAATAAGTTTGGATAAGCTGGATTCAACTTGAACGACAGACTTGGAACTACTATTCTTTTCACATATGTGTTTTAATGGATGTTAGTTCACCAAATCAAAAAATTAAAATTCCCTGGTGTCATCGTTTCAGTACTTCAGCGGATCCCAATTGCTATGTATTGATTTCTCGTACTTTACAAATAATGAACTTTTAAGGAAATAATTCAAATCCAAGAAAGCGATGGAAATTTTTGAGACTTAAGGAAATTTTCCTATCTTTATGTAGTAATTATGCGAAAACAGTAGATTTGTAAAGATACTGCTGACATCTAAAAATTAATGAAACTTCTAATAGCAGGAAATAATTAGAATAGTTTTGTGGCATGTACAATCACTTTAAAGAATAATTTTTTTTGTTCCACAATTGTAACGAAAATATCAATTTGAATTACATAAAAACATCAAATTTAGGGGATTTTTTTTTAAAAAAAAAATTCTTTAAATATGTTCACTAAGAACATTTTAGACGGAATTTGATTGCTTGGAAGTGAAAGATTCGGAAAAGAAAAAAAGCAGTTGCGAGAGTCCATCAATAGATTGAATGGTATAGATGTATGAAAGATCAGATAAACTTCAGGATTTCAAAGTTAGAAGGGAAAAGCGTGGGTTGCGATTGCTTTGCTGCAGATAATGTTAGAGTGGAGAAGAGCAGTACTGTTGCAGTAGTTGGTGAATTGAAGATGCAGCTGTATCTTCACGATGATTAGTAGTAACATCTACAGGTGTGCTTAACAAATGTCTCCGGGCTTATTGCCTGCTTCCTGAAAGCTATCCTATTTTAAAGTTGAAATGATAGCTTCTCTCAGCTATGAAAGGGAGGAGAATATCTTCGAGAGGGAGAAGTCGAGAATAATGCAAGAAGAAGGAGAGAGCAGGAGATCGAGATGTAAGAACAAGCGAAGCCTTCCGATGAGGCAGTTGAAAGAAATGTAGTTTAGTTTAGCCATTGTAAAGTTTGCTTACAACAGATGGCCATTCTATTCTTACCAACATGCACAATTGATGATTTTTTTAAATTAAATCTCGATATAAAGCTTACCAAAATTTCTTTTCTCTCATTGTTTCCGTCCACCGAGTGATACAGTTCTCCATTTACCGTCGGTCTTTATATAACTAAATAGAATATTCGGCGAATATTTTTTCTTTATTATCTTTGACAATCTTGGAAAACATTTCCAACAGTACAGATCTTTCAACTTTTAGAATAAATTCTTATGATGTCATGTCCCATACATGAAAAGGTGATCAATCTATAATTTTAAAGCGGTGGATTAATGACTATAATTTCAAACAATTAAAAAAATCTGTTATTTGCAATGTTTTAACCAGTAATTATGATTATTGGTATTTTTTCTTGTATTTGTCGTCTTTTTGCCTAGTCAGCGTAAGTACTGGCATAGATTACAAGATGATCTTTGAACAGTTCTAATCTTTCTGTTGTTTCACATATCGAACATAACTCTAAAATTTCCGAGCTAGTTTCTTAAAATGTGTTGTTAAGCATCGAAGAATTTTTGATCACTGCATTATAGTTTTTTTTCGATCATATATTATCGAAATATGCAAGTATTAAGTTAAATGTCCTATAATCCAGGAACTTTTCGCTCTTCGTCTAGATTTTTATAAATTACATCTTTAGGTAAGAAAGACGTTTAATTCTTGTTCCAGTATAAAGTTGATTGTAGGGCAGCTTCTCTCCACAAAAATCTTCATTCAAAGGTTAAAAGTCGTGAATCTTTAGAAACAGTCTCTCTATCGAAATTTTCCACTTTTTTAAAAGAAATTTTAAAAATATTTGTATTCCTTTAATAGATTCAGCTTCGAATACAGGGTTAATCAGATTTCTGCAAAGTGAGCGGATCTACAAATCTAAACTGTGCTGATCTCCATTATCCTCCTACTTACTTCTTTATTGGATTTTGGTTTATCTTTCGGTTTTTTATCTGTTAATTCTTAGATCAGTTACGATAATAATTAAGGCAAGGGTAAGAAGGAAAAAAGGAAGGTAGGGAACATATGTGGGTGATGGACAAAAGAGGTTGTAATTATTAATGTTGAAAACTACTGAAATATTAATAAAGGCTGAGGACGAGCAGGATAAATTATCGTTCGAATTTCCGCTCAAGCTAGTCATGATACATTGTCAGTCAGAGGCGTCAGTTGTTTTGTTTTCACGTTTGTTTGTTTGCCCGGTGAAGCTATAGTTAAGATAACTTACCAACGAGATTTTGTATCAACGATGCTACGTTTCGTGCTTTCAGCTCTCAAGCATATCGACTCCATTATTCTCTACTCCTTCCTTGTTTTCGCTGTCTTTCTGTCAATAGTAAAAGATTTTATCTCTTTTTTCTTAATTTTGTAAGAATTATACTTTTTTTGGAAAATCTAGAGAACAGCTATAGATTTCGAGTGAATATACAAATGAAATTTACTTCAGATGTTTTTTAAGTTAAAAAATATCAGATTAAAACTTTGCACCTTTGAGTTTGCTCCATTTTGAATTATAAATTACACATTTTAGCTATGAATAGAACAAAAAATTTTGGAATTATTATACATACGACCCAAGTAATCCAGAAACATTAGTAATGTCAAAATTTGTGTTCATATTTAAGCTCAGAAATGAAGGAATATTATGCGTACATCTATTAAGTTCAAAAGTTTTATGAAGAATCTACGTTTTCATTTGGTTAGTAGTTAAATTTCGCGGACAAGCTTCCTACTCAATCAGAAAAAATCTATTTTTAAACAATTGTAGCATGGATACGGATGAAAATAAGAGATACGAAGTACCTGAGTGTGACGATCATCCACGCTATGGAGGTCCTCTCGGCGAGGACGATGACTCCGTAAGTACATAAAATTGATTTTAGTTTTTTTAAGGATTCGTTTCCTCGGCCGGAAGAAATTTTTGAACTAGTTCTTAAAAATAAGTAAAAATTTAGCGGCGAAAATCAATTGTTTTGTTCTTCATTCATTTATTGTCATGAAATCAGTAATTTATTTAATTTCCTTTACCAATTACCGCAGGAAGCGAAACGGAAAGCGGAGGAAAGAGAAATGAAGAAAGCCGAAGTGCGTAAGCGCCTGGAGGAAGCTGGCAAGAAAAAGGCGAAAAAGGGTTTTTTAACTCCAGAGAGGAAGAAGAAACTTCGTGTAAGCTTCATGAATGCTATTTCTACGGAAGTATATCACAAAATTGACTGGTTATAGAACATTCTGAGCCAGCTTCTAAAATAAATGAAAATATTATTAGAAAAATAGAAATTGATCGAAATGATGAAAAATCGATTTTATTATAACAAAAATTTTTAAAATTCTAGAAGCTGCTTATGATGAAAGCAGCAGAAGATCTTAAACAGCAACAATTACTGAAAGAACAGGAAAGGCAGAAAGTTCTCTCACAACGTACAATACCATTACCAGATGTAGACACCATCGAAGATCACGGTAACATAAAATTGAATTCTATTAATCACGAGAAATCTTTTTAAATCAAGTAATCACTTTTTCAAAAAACTCATATTAGTAGCAAAAATATTGAATCCATAAAAATCATGAAACGAATTTTACATTAATAGCTAAAACAACCTTTTTTGATTTGAAAAAACTTCAAAATCAAAATCAGTGAATTTGGCAGGTAAATTGGAAGCAATCTACAATCAGTTGTTTCAACACATGGTAAAGTTGGAAGAGGAAAAATACGATATTAACCAAGCAGTCATGGCTAAGGATGCTGAAGTATACAGATTTCTTCCGTTTTTATATATAAGTAAAATTTTATATATAAATAAATTTTAAAACTTGACCTCGCTCTTCAAATTACGAGCTGAAATGCTTTATCTATATTTTCAGATCAATGAACTTACCATTGCTGTGAACGATCTGCGAGGGAAATTCGTGAAACCGACGCTGAAAAAAGTTTCAAAATATGACAATAAGTAAGTTTCGAAATAACTTGTAATTAGAGACTGATTAGCAATTTTATAATGGCTTGTCATGCACTGTAACTTTTACCGCTAGTTATTTTATACGGTCTGTACTAGATCTAAAATAAATCTGTTAATTCAGCTTGGCATGAAATTTAAATGGCGTAGTTTTAGATTCAAGAAAATGGCGGGACAGAAAGAAGATAAGCAAGACTTCCGAGCAAACCTCAAAGTTGTCAAAAAAGATAATGTCATCGATGATATCGTTAATAAAGTTCGTTTTTTTCTATTTGTAAAGAAGGCAATTCTGCATTATGATGTTCCTCTGCATGCAATTTGCGTGCAGAAACTGCATGTGGAAGGTGGTTGTTTTATTATTGCATTTCTTTATCTCATTATTTTAGCAAATGGCAAAGAAGACTGACAAGCCTGAGTGGTCCAAAAAAACTAGTGATAAAGGTGGCGCTGAAGCGGAAGAGAAAAAGCAGGAAGCGCCAGTGGAAGAAGCAGCACCTCCTGAAGACGCTGCCGAAGAAGAAGGCGTTGAGGAGGGCGAAGAAGGAGGTCGGTCTTTTTTTAAAAAGGAAAAATTATAGAATAAAATTTAAAGATCAGTTTTGAACTTCTACAAAAAGAGCTATTTGTTCAGATTTTAAATTCGAAATCTTATCAGCAATTCGTACACTATTTAAATTGCTTTTGCAAATTTTTAGATGAGGAAGCTGAAGAAGAAGAGGAGGAAGAGGAAGAATGAGTGATATCCCCCACTTCCCTGTATATTATTTATACCTATGTCTTCATTTCGAAACTCGTGTCATTTTATTATTTTCTATCTTTTGAAAAAAACAATACTGAATGTTGACTGTTGATGACAACGATTTTCTTACAGTAAATTTATCATAGTACAGTATATATCGCTGCGGTCACTGATTACATAGGTTACCGTATAAAAAGCGTTATTCTCTCCTCCAGAGAAGGTTTACGCTCACATTTTTATTTCGAAAAAAAAACCTTTTGAATTACTCTATTAACAATTGCCTTCTCTCTCTATTGTTCAAGTCTGCATATTAAAGATTGGATTAAAATTTCTGATCCAAATAAAATCCTGTAAACAATATGTATTTATTATGTTGAGAACAGTATTACCTTTTTAACTGAACGGAAGCAAAACGGGAAATAATGGCTTTATTTTTCTGTGTGATAGAAATTATAAGGAATGCAAAATTTGAAAAAGGAATGCAAAAAAAAGCAGAAATTGAAAATTCTTTTGCAAAACAAAATTAGCAAGGGTTCATAGGGAAGTATCTCATGTTTAATGTTTAAATCTTTTAATATAAAACTTATTTACACATCTTGCTCTTTTCTTTCTATTCGTGATGAAGGTAAATAGCAGAGAACATCAAACGAAAAAAAACTCGTACATTTCCAATTTTTGTCAAAATAAAGTTGACAACAAGGAACTGAAGATCTGTGATGCAATTTATCATTAACAGATAAATATTCAAAGCTTCTTGTTAGCAATAAAGACAGGGAGACACTTATGAATAAAATAAACTTTTCAATGGATAAGCATGATTATCTGCCTGATTGATAATTGTTATCTTTTGAGTAACGATAACTGATAACTACAATGTATTATTTACTTCAAAGACAGAACAATATTTCAAGCATGAGACAGCGTGGAAAACTGAACAGGAAAAGGAATGATGTATGTATCAAAAAGTAGGATAAGCGAGGAGAAATTTAGCCTGATGGCAAGTAGATGTTGCTCGTTTCAAGCCTATGTTTCTTTCAAATAAAAGAAAGATTTCTCAGTTCAATGACAGTCAAAATAACATTTTTTTGACATTTGTTTAAGAGGCATTATGTGGAACTGGCCTTGTTTCCATGCCATTGTACAAGTTATCTTTATCTCCTTCACTACCTCTCCTCTACACAGCCCTATCGTTATTGTATTGTCATCACCATTATCGATCTCATTATCTTTACCGATACTAAAGCTATCATACGCTAAAAACAACGTTATCACCCTTGCATCAACATGATCAAATGTGGTATTCAAATAAACTGACCCCTTCAAACAAAAGAGTACATCCCAAATTCGGCACACTACATTATTACAACACACATCTAACCTGTCCCACCTAAGTGACATATTATTTTCAGATCTTCCTATTCTACAATTTTTGAAACACTATAAATAGTTGCACATAATTCCTCCATTCACATTTTCTAATTTTTTTCCACAACTGAAAGTTGTTTCCTTTTTTCGGTATCTGAAGCACTATCCTATCTTTATATTAATGCATTAATTTTTGATCCCCACCTAAAATCCTGAATTTAAAAATTATGATGAATAAGCAAAACCAGCTAACTGTATAAAATTTTCTTTAGCATTCGCTCCAGAATGAAATGCACAATGATGTAAAGTTCTATCAACATTTTATTTCAACATTTTCAATTACAGTTAATGAAGATGATTCCGTTATTGCTTGTATTTTCTTCGGGACAAGTATTTTTCGTGACCAGTAAGTTTATCCTAATGAAGCTTAACTAATAAAAGGCATGTGTCATTGTTCGACTTAAAATTTTGAATACTATACATTGCTTTCACGGAATACTTTTTTTTTAATATAAAAAACAAGGTCGATTATAATAATTTACAGGTCAGAACAACGGCAACCCTTATTACGGAGTACCACTTGGTGCTCTTCATTACAGTGATGGTAATACACGAGCGGAAGCATATGCTGCTAATGAATATACCGTCATTTTTCATCATTTCACACATCGACCACGTCAACTAGGATGTATATTTATTTAATACTTCACGTATCCAGTGATTATTAAATCCACATCTTCACCTTCACTATGAGCAATTTCGTAAAAGTCCAAAAATTTCCAGTGTTATTAATTTAAATGTTTGGTAAGATAGAATATTGCTCGAAATACGATAATAAGTTTCCCTTCCACTCTGTTATTAAAATTGTCATTGACTTCTTTAAAATAAGCAATCATTTAAAAAAAGTTTTGAAGATGTCTGGAATTAATTACTTTATTTTAGGCACTTCGATGATAATTGGACCACCACGGACAACTGATCGTAACACGGTTAATGGCGGTGTTTTCTTGTCGATCTCACAACCCATGATAGCATCTCAGCCCACTATTAGAAGACGATTTACCCGTCAAGTGTCCTTCTCTATTTTCGGCATGCATAATTGGCCTGTTGAATTTGGTCATCTCGAACTTCGAAAAGGTTTTCTTTAAAATTACGAAAAAATTTACGAAATTGTGTTGTTGAGAGCAAAGTTTTAATTTTCGTTATTGAAAAATACTGACTTGTGACTTTAAAAAGGAATAATGTCAGGCAAAAATGTTTTCATTAATTCTGTAAAGATGCATGTTAATATCAATCATTTAAAAAGATGGCAAAGAACCAATAACGACCCAGCAGAAAGATCCGTTTGCGGGAATTGAAATCGATATGAATCCATCGGAGGACCTTACTCCGAAAACAAAAGACATCCATATCGAGGGAATCAGCGGTCCTGAAATTACAGCTTCATCAACCACATCAACGACGTTTGTTTGTTTTACGTTTCGATGGCTATTTAATATGGAATAGCAATTTTAGAAAGAGATAGGTCTGATCTTAGTAGCCCAGATATAGTGCTATACATTCCTGATAATCCAAAGAAATCCACCTTGTGAATTTGGACCAATAATAAGTCGTTGTATTTTCCAGTCTGCTAATAATATTAATTCCCATTCACTAATTTCCAGGAACTTCAGTGCAATTTTCTCCTCAGTCGCTACAACTCAGAATGATTTTTCTTCTGAGTCAATGAACGAAATAACACTGTTTGACACAAATACGTACGTTTTTCAAACTCTCCAATCTTTGACATCATTTTGAGGATCGAAATTCAGCTTATTTTATTTTGTACTACTTCAGAACCAATATATTTGATGGCAGTGAAGTATCCGAGAAAATCGGCGATGAAGTTGAACAATCAAATCCCACCACCGACAACATCATTATTACAAATAAAAATACAACAACTGTGACTAACAGTAATTAAAATTTTGCTTATTTTCCAGTGATAGCAGGTAAGAAAACATGAAAATGAAGCTCGGAATCAGGGTAATCAGGAAGTGAACAGAAAAGGTAAGCTGAGGAAAGGTAGTAGAGGACAAGAGAATGGGCTTCAGATTTTCTAGTTTTTGGAAGTGCGATTTTAAGAAGTCGAGGAAACTAACACTTAACATTCATTAGGCCTGAAGAACTTGATACCAAAATATCAGAAAGTCTATGCCTAGCTGTTTTTCTCTATTTTTCTTTAATTATAATTTTTGACGGGCCAGCAGAAAAATTCAATCCTGAAGATCTTAAATCGACAAGTGAATCTGAAGATTTCCATACCGGTGCTGAGTTTGAAGGTGATGAGAGATTGACGACTACAATATCCTCAAATGATATTTTGAAGCGAGTGTTTTTTTTATCAATTCTAATTTTTCTGCAATGCAATTTAAATTTTAAAATAAGCATAAGTGATAATAAGCATTATACAACGATATACATTGATTTGAGAGATTGGATGGATGGAAATTATGTTGGTAGTACTTTATTTTACAATTTCATGAAACGAATTTTTAAAACCTACACAAAACTAATTACTTTTTTGCTATTCTACGATTTTTGATTAAATCGTGGATGTTTTTACTTCAGAAGGCCGTTGACAACGGCAGAAGGTAATCAAAATGATATCAGAAATGAAGAAGGACAAGTTGATAATGAAATTAAGGACGTTGTCAAAAATGGTGATAGCAGTGAAATATTTGCAAATGGTGATGTTTTTCTGCATGAACGAAATGGATATCCATTAAAACAGGTAGTTAATTACTTATGATAATGTCAATGGAGCTAAACAGTCGCATCCTACAACTTAAAGAATATTAAAACTTTTTCTTCTTTTCTTCTTCAGCTATTATTAGTTTAATTTCATAGTCCGTAAATATTAGAATTGACAGGAAAAATTACTGTCGCATCATGAAAAGAAAGCTGAAAAATCCATCAAATTTGACCGAAAAGACAAAGGATTTCCAATTATGCTTGGTGAAACTATATCTGAAAAATGGGCCAGAAAATCGTTACGGCAATCTACTGCGGAAAAGCGAACTAAAGGTATATTGGTATCCGGTAGATTCTTATTTTTATCGAATTTTGGAAGGATCTCCTGTTTCTAAAATTTCATTTATGATTCATCATTGCCATCTAATCAATGAATGAAAAAGTCGGTAGTTAATCAGTATTAACATATTTGTAACTGATATGATTTGATCCAAACGAATAGGTAGGTGTAATAAGTAAAAGTAATATTGCTTGCAAATCTACAACTTTAAATGAGATATACGTGAAAATTTACTCGTATCTGCAGGTAATGAAGACAAATCAGCGACAGACGACTATTTATTATCGGATAAGTTCTTCAAAACAGATGGAGATGTGGTATTAGTGTCAACTCAAAATGCTGCAATTACCACGATGCCTTTATCCAGAGAATCGACACCGTTATATTGGGTTATCCAAGATCCCAGGTTGACGAAGAGAAGACGCATGGAACTTCAAAAAAAGGTATGCTTATTTCAAGCGATGAAGCAATAATTTTTTGTTAATTAAGATAATTTTGAATTTTCAGAATAAACATGAAAATAACTTGGATCATAGAGCAGTAACGACAGTTACGACAACTGCAATTGAATCTCGTCTCAAAGTACACATCGATCGTCGCTTTGAGCTACCGTTGATTGAGGACAAAACAGTTGTATTTTCGGTTACGAATGATGCAAAGATAACAGAATATCAGTGGATTGCTTTACGTGATCACTGTGCTCAAGTTCGCTCATTAATCTTGAGACGTTTTTCTCGAAACTTAATTTTTGCTATTTGCACATAGTCAGCAAAAAATTTAGAGTGATTGGATTGTCATTCGATGTTTTCAATGCTAATTTATTCAAGCTTCAGAAACAAGTAAATAATTTCAATTGTGTAGAATTATTATTTCAAGGCTTTCTAGGAGAGTAAGTCTATGGCCCATCCTAATTTTGGAGTACAAATTAATGTCTTATCTTATCAGCCTTACTTAAAAAATTATTTAAAGAAAACGATCCCGCTGTTATCATTAAAAGGAATTGATCCGCCACATGAGGAGAAAATTGGTGCTCTGTTGGGACAGTCTCATAACGTTACATCGCAACGTGTACAGATTTTGAATTGCAATACAATCTTCATACCAGACTTTGTATTCGACCAAGGAAACGATACATCAGGTTATATTTACCCAAACTTCGCAAAACGTTAGTCTCGGTCCTGCAAGTATTTACAACTCATGGATTAGTGCTCATGTTTTTCAGTTTTTCTCGTCTTTTAACTCATCTTTGCTCCTTTCATCATATATCCTGTATCTTTGAAGCAGCTGAAAAAGCGCAGATGTCGAAATCTTGACTGGTGTTTCTCTGAAAAAGCTTTCTTCGCTCATGGAATAGCCAACTTCCTTTCGTAAGCTTTGGTGATTTAAGACGGCGTAGAATTCCACAGAAATTCATCGCAACCTAATATTGCTTTCTACTTCAGAAACATATTTCTACATTGGTATTGGGCATTTTCCTGACAGAATCGAA
Source organism: Acanthocheilonema viteae (assembly GCA_900537255.1). Taxonomy (NCBI): domain Eukaryota; kingdom Metazoa; phylum Nematoda; class Chromadorea; order Rhabditida; family Onchocercidae; genus Acanthocheilonema; species Acanthocheilonema viteae. The sequence continues at coordinate 69,494 of UPTC01000051.1, read as the reverse complement.
AAACAGGTGCGCGCCTACGTTGTTGGACAACCACCGTTAGTCATGTCTTTAATTTAATATGATTTTTGAAAACTAAAAAAAATTTAATATACTCGTTTTGTAGACCATTTAATGCTTGGTACGCTATAGTCTAAGCTTTCAGTTCTTAGTAATCACAGCACACTTTCTATATCACCTCTACAGTTGAGATAAAGCACGCACTAATGTTTTCATCTTGTGTTGCTGCTAAAAATTGCGTGATGCATAATATTTTGCAAAATTTCAGTGATCAACCGTTGAGGAACTATAAAAGTGAAAATGTGATGATACGTCTACCGAAAACGTACCGCACATTTGATATTGACTTCATTTCGGTATTCAATGAAATAGAAAGACGATCGTATGGACACGTTATTACGCCAAGCTTACTTGTACCACCGTGTAATGATTATGATGTCATCTAATTTCGTACCCTATTTTCCATATATCAAATTATTTACAGTTCCAATATTTAGCGTCCTTGCGTCACCCCACTACTGAAAACATGTAGCTAATCAAATTATGTCATCAAAGCTAATTTAGTTATAATCACAATATGTTCTGCTTGAAATTATTATGGCACTTGAATATAAATTGCCTTTGATGAGTTAACGAAAGGTTAATCATTTCGATAAACATACTAAATATGAATGTGAATAGAGTAAAAAATATCTTGTTAAAGTGATTAGTTTCTATTTTTCAATAAAATTTCAAAACTGTATTTTGCAATTTCTTGATATGAAGTCATTGCTTCCAGTTCTTCAGTCCGCGTTTTCAAATTTTATTTTTGCTCGAGGTCTCTACTTTTCTTCTACTTTACTCAACCCGTTTCTGACTGCAGACCCGTCATTTTGTTCTTCACATATATGCTTCATCAAAATTCTTTTCACTGGCAGCATTGTGTTTCAGTTTGGAAAAAAAGTATTATTACACATGTTATCGATTAGTTTGAATGAAATTTCATTTGTAGAACTTTGTTATTTTGGACATTTGTGTGATCTGCTCGGAATTCTCATTACCTTTATTAATCCCTTCTTTTTTTGGTTCTTCTTCTCAGTGATTTATCATTTGATTAAATTTTGAAGTGATTCTTCATAACTAATAACAAGCAATTTATTGTACAAAGATATCACGTTTGGCTACAGAAAGCAGATGGTAATGCGCTGAAAGAGGAATGTTTGCGAAGTGTCGTTAACAAAAAAGTCGCCACCGTTCATGTCCACAAATCAAAGATAATAAAGAAATAATTAAAGAGTGAAAACAACATAAAGTCTATATAGTAATTTGCCTGATTTTTCAAAAACTTCGGTAAATTCTATCCTTCGAATCAAATTTAAATTTTGAAATTGAATTAATAAGGTCAAGTGAAATACTCTCAACTCATATGTTGTTTATACAGTCAGTAATCATGAATTCATCAGAAAATCGATTACAGAAAAGTTGAGTATCGTTCATCTGAACTGTTCAACGACGAATGATTGGTATAAAATGAAAGTTATCCTGGCTTTGCGGACTTGCCATGTATTCTGCTAATGATAAACCCATGCTTGCTGTAAATTTAATTCCCAACAACTATCGTTTATTACTATCATGAATGTATAAATGAGTTATAAAATGACTAAGAGTTTTTCGTGGAAGAAATCAAATAAGGATTGAATTCTTAACAGGAATTGAAATGCTGGAACACTCAGGAATTTTCAACTACTAAGTTATTTCAAACTTCAATATTGCTTTTAGTAATGCTAATTATCAGAGAATCACTTACGGCTACGTTTTGTCTTGAGCAACATTGCTTGATAAATTCTTTTCAGCTGTTCGATTGGCAAATCATTATCTGTTCCATCAGTCTGCAGTTTATCAATTCGTAAAATAAAATATAGACTTTCACATTAGTAAAAAAAGGGCTAAACAACTTGACATTTGATTCATAAAAATGGGAATCCTTACGACGATTCAAATTATTTCATTTCTCTTTTCCGACCTCTTCAAAGAAGATAACTTACATTTTTCGACCACGCAATGGAATCCGTAACGAGTACGATAAGTAGTGTGATTGACAACTTCATGCTTGTACCAAAAATTTTTAAATTACCCTTCAAAGCTTTGATTTAAAATTGATTTAATCGCATAACGTTGATTATCAATTTTTTAAACTTTACAAAAAAACAATTTCTTTTAGAACAACGATCAGTGCTATATCAATTTCTAATCTTCAACAAATTATAAAACTGATGTTTCTGAATTTCCATGAAAAAATAACGACACAATAAATTGAATTAAGAAATGTCTTATTTTAATTTTAAAGGCTTTATTAGAAAATTTAAAAAAAAAGGAATAGAACGTTGTTTTAAAGCAGCCATGGTTATATAACTGAAAACAGTAATCTATTAAAATACAGAGAGCCACTTATTGTACGCCTCATAACACTCAGCAACGCCTATGATTTCTATAATACTTAATGGAAGTCACTTGCTAAACTCATCTTATTCATTAAATTATTAACTGAAACATGCCAAAACTACAGGTTTTTGTAAGACTTTTACATTTGCTTCACGTAAATCAAATATAGTTCTAGAAGTTAAAAGGAAAACTAACGTCGACAAACCTATAGGTTCCTGAACTATTGATGAAATTCCAAGAGATGCCGAAGGATAACAGTATCATCTGCCAAAAATTCACAAATATATACACAATTGAAATTTACTTATTACTTCATAGAACTTAAGAAGTTGTTAAGAAGCCTTTGCGATCCATAAGACACCTTACACAATACAACACACGGGCCAGAACTATGAATACTGTTTCCGGTCTATCTAATGTCATCTTTCACAATTACTTCTTGCTTCGGAATACATTTCAGACTTCAGTTCACAATCAGGAATGTCTTGATCTCTTGAGTGTATCTTTATCTTCTCAATTGCGCATTGTTAGTCTTTACTATCACTGACTTTATTTGTCGGTAAGAGACAATCAATGAAACAAAAATTTGTCAAATGTTCATACCGTCAGATTTATTTTTACTAATAGGCTATCTATATTTAACGACAAAACATCGTTAAGGGGAAGAAATTTAATGATATCAAACAAAAAATTATAAATCCTAGTGATACGAATTTTTAGATAAAACATTTAATGTATATATCATTGCGACAATTCTTCGACACAAAAAATGAACAGTTGTTTTGTATAGTATGGTTTCAAACTATGAACGTTTAACAATATAATCAAATTCTTTCTCAAAATGTCCAAATGCTCTTTATCAGAACTAACCAAAATAGAAAAAAAATGAACTAACGATTTAATTCATATTGTTCTATCTGCTAGTTTTTTTTTTTCATTTTTCATCAACACTTCGATTAATGCTTAGAAATTCGCTTTTACAATTTTTGATCCTAGAATTTGAATCTCAATACTTTAGCATCTGAAAGTTTCCATTTGACTAAGTCAGATTTTAAATTGTGAATAAACATATTGGAATTTACTGTATTTAATTTTGAATGTAAGATAATTTTGTCTTAATCTAATTTACCCTTTTAAATTCTGATTTTATCTTCATTCGAGGCTAACTTCTCATTTCTGAAGATAAAATGTTTTATAATGTGAACAAAAAAACTGAAAAGCACAGTAAGCTGTACTCATCAACAGTCTTTCGGTGATTATTCCTTTATCACGAAGTGGAAGTAAAGGACTCCATAATATCTGCCGCCGTTTCCTTCAGTCTATTTAATCGCTTTATTTTGTTGTTTTCATCTGATTTTTCAAAATGATGTACGTACTGTTCCTTTGGCATACCTGCAGCCTGAAGATATGCCAACCATAATTCTACACACAAAATTTTAGTCCCACCAAAGTTTATTTTTTTTTAGAATGTTTGCATTTCAAAGCTCTGTTCATTTCAATTCATATTTCATTTAAGTTGTAGAAGAGAAATGTTTTAGTTTCTTTCGTTGAAAGAGTTTATTCGATAGATTTTGAAGGCAATGCAAATTCTGTGATAACTGCTTGCCTGCTTTCCTTCCGGTTTACACAAATTTTTGATGTTAGGATGAGAGGAAAAGATGGTGTCAGGCAGTGCATACCTTATGATCTATTGGTTCAATCCATCAGCATTATATCTTAGAAAGGGGAAACACCTTACAATCACCTCCTTCTCCCAATCTAGACCTTATCACCACGATCATCCATTCTTTGTTCCCTTCCACAGTTTCATTTGCCAATCCTCAAAGCTGCTTTTTACTTGAACATGAGAAGGAGATAAGACAGGTGATCATTTAACTATTAAAAAGATGCAACATAGATATTTTCAAAGAACGAAAACATTTTTGATCGGCAACATCAGTAGAAGTTGGAATCAAAAGCTGAATTGCACCATAATCTACTAATTTACAATATACTGTAAAAAATAAAGTTTATTTTAAAATAAGCTAAATTCAATTCACTTGTCACATTGCTGCATCAATTAAAAAAACAACTTCAAATATAGTCTTTCAGAATAACTTGCAGTAATTTGCATTCATTGTATATAGAATATTAAAACAATATCATAAAAATGGGATGCATGATATTGTCTAGCAATATTGTTGTATTTGTGATGTTAAGGTTTAAGGTAAAAAAAAAACGTTCAAGGGAAATTACATAGGGAGTAATTTAAGAACGAATAATCAGTTCGAGAACAAAAATGTTAAACATGAACACATTGCTTGAAAACAATATCATTTCCTATGGCCTGTCATTCGACGACACTTATGAATATTCACTGCACATTGTTAACTAATTAAGTGATGCAAGATAATTAATAATGCCTAGCTAAGATTATTTCCCATTAAAAGACGAATATATTTCTTCTCTTATTTTTTTTTCTTCCTTCCTGCTTACAATAATTTAAGAATAGTTGAAAATAGATGCGAATATTTCATTTTTTAAGTAAAAAGAATATGATTAGAAAAAAAGGAAGTTTTCATTTTCATTTTACTTTACCCAATTGATCACGAATCAAAGATTTAGTGCACTGAAACATATTTGCTGTATTTAATCCCTTATCTGCATTCATCCAGTCGATGACTTAGTTTTCCCAAATTATTGTTCATAATAACTTGATCAGTTTCACTCAGTCCATCTTACTGTTATCGAAAAAAGGATGAGCGAAGTAGAAAACAAGCGAATAGTTTTAGCTGGCTTAACCTTTGAACGATATTAAAAAATGTTTGCCAGTGCCTTTACTATTTTTTAACTTTGTATTTATTCTCTTTCCGTTCTCTTTTGCACCTTTCATCCTGAAAGCAAATTTTTTTCAATTCTTTCAGCTTTTTTCCTCACTTTTCCCTCTTGCTCATGCTTTTCTCCCAACATTTCTTCAGCACTCACTTTAGTAGTCTACTTCTTAAATGATGGAATTAAAATTCAAAATGAATTTAGCTCCGTCAAGAACGCAAGAACGCATCTTGCTGTTTTTATTCGTGATTAAATAATTATGATGTTTATTCATTAAGAATTTAAGATATAAGCTTGTCTATCTAAACAGAATCTAAGAAAAGACAAGATGTTTGTAAAAAAGTTTTTAGATAAAAAAGAACAATTAAATAACCTTTCCTTTTAAATGAATCATGATTGGAATTCAAATATTTAAGTGTAAATGCTATACAACATAATTATGGGAAAATGTTTGACGAATTAAAAAGGAATTGAGCGAACAAAATGATAGATCTATCACATAATGGATGGATGTTCGGCAAAAACAATTTCAAATGGATGGAGAAAGAAAGTAACGAAGCTTTATATGAATCACATCGTGTCACATTTAGGAGGAAAAAGAAGTGTGACAAGTGAGTCCCTTTTTCTTCCAGTGCCAATACACAATTAAATTATCGCATGGTTTGTTGTACCATCTGAGCCCATATCCTCAAGACACAAATGTTCATAATTCGTTGCTTCTAAATATAGTAATTTATTGTAACTTTTATAAAATAACTCTAACAAATATGAAACAATTTATACATATATATTGTTTCATATTTATATTAATCGAAATATAGCGCAATTCCGCATAATATCGTAATGCTGTCTTCTTTTATTTCTATGACGTAAATTATGTGGGAAAATATGTGAGCAGATGCGTACGAATCTCAATCTATTCAAAACCAATGTTTTTATATTGCCTCTATGACATCGGATATGATTGAATTCTCACTTTAAAAAGAATTATATTCCAAGTTGAAGACAGCAATAAACTATCTGGAGAAATCCAACGCTAAAGGTAAATGAAGTGCATGGAATCTGACAATCCATTGACAAAACCTGACAAATTTTATTTTCTCAGAAAACTTAAATAAACCTGAAATAATAGAGTTACATGTCGTTATTTCTATTTTGCATTCGTTATCAACAGCTGATCAGTATGAAGAATTGATTTCCACAGTTGTTCTTGGCCGTTAATTTGATTAGTTAATAAAAGTTGAAAGAAAACATTGTTGAACTGATAGGAACAGGCGCATACGGAATACACTTTAATGATAATTGCTTGTCAGTACGTCTGTTTGTCTTTCATCTGTTCGTACTTTACCAAGTAGATTGGTGGATGAAGAAGGATCAGGATGTTCTATGAAATGGATACTGATTGCAAGAATGCGAACATCGTCGCTTCTTGGAGATGACACAGAGAAAGATGGTGAGGGAGGGAATAGTCCGTTAGAAGTCTCACATCTCTTCGAAGTTAGCCAATTTAATTCTCCTTCTCGCTTCAGATCACACTTCTCGCAATCATTATTTCCTCTCCTTCTCGTGGCATAACGTATTACTACTACCACTACATTATTACTATTATTACTGCGAATAGCCCATCCAATCATTTCGGCCCAGTTTTCAAAATTTCGCCACTCGGATTTAATCAAAGATCAAAGAGTTGGTAGGATATTTTGCAATGTGTGAGCGATTTCACGTAGCACTATTTCTGTAATAGTTCCTTTTTAATTCAGTGCTTCCCGATCTTTTAAATCCTTCCCCAAACTCTTTACATTTCACTAATTGCTATTACTACCACCCGGGGATAACTTTTCATCATTCACGGATATTGTTTCTGATGGCAACAGCAATAAAAGGAAAAAATAGCATACCCATATCTCATTCCATTTTTTCCTACAGTATTTCTTCTAAAATTGCCAATGTTTACATTGGTGATAGCCTCCATGAAGCCTCATTTAAACCTTACAGATCACGTTTCAATTTTTTTAATGCAACTATTTGTTTTGTTAGGCGTGCGGAGAAATATTCGGCTAAAACAGAATGACATCAAAATTGTCGGTAGAAAAGCATTGTTATCAAAAAAGAGAAAAGATCTCCTCCTCCACTTAACTTTTCTTTTTTCCAATCTAATCTTCTCTGTTTTAAACTAATCTTCGCTACATTAAAATTTATATTGAATGTGTTTTAGCCTTTTTATGTTGTGTATTCAGATACAGTAGAAAGATGGCAAAGGTAAAACGTTATTCATGTAGTAAAGTCGAATAAGAAATTCGGCATGACTTAAATAAATATCTCGAAAAATCTGTTATCAGCAAAAACTTGCTCCTTCAATTATTTATATAATAATTGTCTTCATGATTTGCAAAATGATAGTTATTAGCGGTTACAATTTTAAACAATGATTATGAATTTTACTGTTATTCGACGATGTTTTGTTTCATTCAAGTTCATTTACAATCGTAATTACCGGAAAATTTTCTAGATAAGTTTTCAACTGACGAAAAAAAGTAGTAAAAAATATTATGATCTGAATGAGTGAAACAGAATAAACTCATTATCAATACGATTGTATTAATCTAACTTAAAAAATCAACAAAAAACTGATAATTTGTATTTTTTCCTGATGTTATCTTGGCACTGCTACGGAAGCAGTCGATAAAAGTACTCAACGTATTGTAAATACGAATGGTTCGATATGACTGAGAGTTTTCGTGAAATGGTAAGCCTTCGTTTGGATTAATTCACATAAAAACCAGCTTCTTTTTATTTAAATTATTTCTTTATTTTCTATTATAACCATCTTTAACTTCACAGCAGCTAGCAAGAAAAGTATGATGAAAGAAGAGACCTTAAATTAGAACTGTTTTTTGAAACTAATCAACTATTTTCTTCACTTTTCTTCGTTCATACCACTAAAGGAGCAGATAAAAGTCATACACTATTTGTGCCGAAAATATCCGGCAGAAAGACTACAATCACTGGAGATGATATTGTATGTCGTGTGAATGGTTTCCTTGGATTAGACAGAAAGGGTAAAATGAAAATAGTTGTAAGTCAGCTTCTCAGTGAGAATAATTTATAAGGAGTTGAACAATTTTGACAATCATTTCTTTCCTTGCTTTTTATGTTACATAATCGATAAGGAAAGATGAATGACTTCCATTTTTTTCTAATTTCTATACAGTAAACGTAAAAAAATTATCAGTTTATGTTCAGTTTGGTTATTTGTCCGATGAATTTGAGGAATGTTCACCAAGCAGCCGTCTTCAGTCCATATCACCTCACATCTCTAACAATGGTACCAAATCACCACGCCGGAAAAGCAAATCACCTCAGTCACTAGATAATAGGTTCCTATTTTATTCATCAGAGCTAGCTTAATTAATCATTTCAGCTAACTCATTTACACAATTATTTTGTGGACTTGATTGAGCACAGTCATCGATAAAGTGTAAATAAGTTCTTAAAATCAATATAATTAATTCCTTAAACTATAAGTAAAGATGAGAGGTGATAATATAACTTAGTCTTCTAGTAATGCAAAACTGAGCGTAAGAAGTGAAATAGAAGTGAGGTATAACTCTTTCAGCATTATGAATATTCTGTCTACTTCTATAGATTGGGATAAATTTGATTTTGATTTTAGATTTTCTATCTATACCTATTTGATTTATCAATAACAGTGTTATTTGAGACATTTCATTTGAAACAAATAAAAAGCGCAGACATGAGCAAATTCCTTACAGTACGGAAAGGTGTGGCAACTGTTCGCCACAAACTAATGTAATCAGAGATTCGCGACCTGACATCATTGCTTGGCCAACACCACCCAACGTACAAACTGGGAATAGCAACAATAGTCAGGGAAATAGTTCGGAGGAATCTACAAAGTTGTTCTCCATCCTCAAAGTGGCTTCTTCAAGTAAACTTTTTCTTTGTGGAAAATTGATTGAAGGAGCACAACTTTCAAGAAGCATTACAGAAAATTTTGAAACTCTAATACTTCACTAAAATCCTCTTGATGTCAGATAATATCCAACTAAATTTCAGAGATTCAAGTAGTCTTCATATGAATAAAATTTCCCTAATTTCTTTCTGTATACAAAATGAAAACTTTACTTCAGCTGCACCTCGAGGAAGAGAAAGCGAACTCAAGAAGAAAATACAAACTCTGGAAGACACAGTTGCCGAATATGAGCGACAGAAATATAATGTTATGGGTACATTTAGGTTAGGCTATTGGGTACTTATTAAAATTTTCGAATCAGTCAAAAAATTCTGTCGAAAGAAATTTAATAAACCTAATTTTTCCTCAATTGTGCATAAATGACAAGAAGTATTATTTGTATATTTATCATATATGTTGTAGCGAATATAGAGAACGAGTAGCAGAACGAGAACGAAAACTGGAAGCAGAATATTCTAGCAGAATTATAGCACTTAGTGAGGAAGTTCTTGGAGCTAAAAAGGATTTTGAAGCTCGGATGAAAAGCTTTCAAGCTTTACAAGTACCATTCACTGTTCTTTGCCTTTTCCTTGCATTATATTTATAGATTTATCAAATATAGCTCATTAGTTCACTGATAATACAGTATGAAATTAAAAAAGAAAAATGCAGAAATGCGATTTTCGTTCCCTTAAGTTTCCATTCTTCCTGAAGTTGGGTAAGATCTTGAACCCAATTTAATCTAGGACAAATTTGAGCGAGAAAAAGAACAAGCGCTCGAAAAATTACGCCAGGAGCATCAGAAGGAAATCCAGTTACTGGAACAGCGTTTTTCCGAGTCACAGTTACTCAATCTGGAACAGAAGTGAGTTACTATAAGATATAGTCAATTAAAACAGTTCTGATTCTATTTATATCATGAAAATCCAAAACAGTCTGTTCCAGATTGAAAATGGTTAAAAAATGTCTATTACAGATATATGATTGAAATTCAACGACTAGAAGAAGAACGAAAAAGCTTAAAAGCTGAAAAGGAGCGACTGGGAGAGACATTTGAAATGAAACTTCGAAGAGCACAAAGTTTGTACGAAACAGAATTAACAGCAGCTAAAATGTTGTATTCGAAAGAACTTGAAGCACTACGGGATCATGAAGAAGCCCTTAAAGAGGAACTTTTAGCACGGTAATATTTCACACAGATTTTCAGATACATCGAAGTATAAACATGCACTGAACAATTGACTGTCAAATAACTGCTACGTTTCGTAGTGCTTAGTTTATAGCCCATATTTCTGAAGCAATTTTAAAGCCGGGAAATCAAAACTATATTTCTGTTTTATCACTACAAATGAGCTTATATACAGGCAAGATGAATTCCACGATCGACTCCAAGAATTACAAGACCAGACAAAACGAGGTAGAGAAGAACTTGCAACCTGTAAAAATGAAGTAACAGCATTGGAAAAACGATTATTAGTAAAGGAAGCAGAAGTGGTGGCAATTTCTAAAGAGGTACTGGTAGTAATTTTTGAAGATAAAGTTTGCATAAATTTTAACGTTTGAAATAAAATATAATTAGATCATGTTAAATTTAATTTATCTAATCGATGGGCATTTATTTCACTTGTTGTTTTAATTTACTTGAAAATGAGCGTCCAAATAAAAAGGAATACGAAATAATACGAAATAACAATATTTATTTCAGCTTGAGGAAGCTCGCAACGAAACGAACGACTCATTGAGAAAACTTTCACAAGTAGAAATCGAATTGCAGGAAGCGAAACAACAATATCGACAACAGGAAGAGGAATTGCAACGCAAGTCCAGTAATAACTTTTTCATTTATTCCTTTTTTTTGCTTGGAGGAAGTTACATGATGGAAAATTATAGATTTACTCAATATTGTGGAAACAGCAAAAAGTAAACTGGAAGCATTTATTCGGGATTTGCAAGCTGAAGTAAAAGCATTGAAAAACAAAGTTGAATTTTTGGAGAAAGAAAGAGAAAATTTGCAAAGTCAAAGCGAAAGTCAAACAAAGTTGCAGAATTCACAAGTGAATGCTCTCGAAGCGGTCAGATTTTTTCCTGCTGTTATTGAAATAATCAAAGTCATTTCTTTTACTAATTAATTGAAATGATAAATTCATGAAGTCATTAATGAACAGTTCTGTAAACATGGAAATAGCCATTTAAAAATTTCGCTTCTTATCAAACGCCAAAAATAAAAGCGATGTGCTTTAAAGTGTTTGAATTGTTTAATGCGTAGGTTCTCGAGTCAGTGACAAAGGAAAAAGAATCTACAAAGGATCACTATGAAAGCCTCTTAGAAAGAGAGCGTCAGCAAGCAGAAGAGCGTGAATATGCAATGAAAAAAGAATTTAGTTCGAAATTAAATGAGCTCGAATCGCAGTACAACAGCTTAAAGGATCATCTAGAACATAATACAAAGAGAAACGTAGAGCAGGTAGGTACTCTTGCATCGGTAAGCAATTATCTCCTCTCATCTCCTGCAGAACATTTCAATGTCATCACTTACTTTCTTATTTCCAATCGATTTTTCATATTTAAAAACGATTGCGTAGCAAATGTTTTGCTGAAAATTTTTTGGAGTTTTCTTTCTAAGACAGTGTCACTGTAATTTAATATTTTAGGAAATATCTGATGTTAAGGAAGAAAACCGTTCGTTATTAACGGAAGTGGATGCACTGAAGTATAAGCTTGATCTACTGATGGAAAGTAGTGATGTATGTTTATTTTTCTAATTCAAGTCTTGGAAGATTATTATTCAGTTTAAAATTTCTTTAAAAGGTTTTTCAATTTTAAATTCTTTCCTAGTTTGAATCAACTGAATATTTATGTCTACACCTGTTTATTCTTTGTTAATCCAAACAAGGTCATTTTTTTCATTCTTTTTGATTAGATAACTTTAAAACCGTAATTCGAACTGTAACTTACTAAATTTTATTCGAAACTTTGTTTTTCTAAAACATTATTTTAGTTAAATTTACATAGATTCCGGAGAATGTGAATATTCTATTCTGATACAGAATTCCAATAAGGCTAATCCCAAATGTTCAGGATAACAACAATGGAACAGTAAGAAAAATTAAGCAATTAATTGATGAAAGCGATCAAATGAAAAAAGAAGTGGAAAAATACAAAGAACTACTCAACAAGAAAGAAATTGAAATAAAAAAATTAGAACAACTTGAGCGGCAACGAATTGTAACTGATGAGCTGTCAGTTATCAAAGATGAAATTGGGTGCGTTAATTCTATTATATGGAAAATTTTAATATGAAATACCAACCTTTGTAATCTGATAATTGTTTCCATGTTACATAATCGAATAATCCTTTACACATGCACATTTATTAACACAAATTAATGAGTTGTCAATATTGCATTATAGATTTCAATTAATGAATTCAGATGGATATTTGAAAAGGGACGAGGAAGTGAAGAAATTAAAAAATGAGGTAATACAGAAATTTAATTCTATTCGTTTCTTGATCGTTTTACTTTTTCGATTCTTGGTATAAAGGTTTGAGATTTTTTTAGATTGCTAAACTCTTAACTGAACGAGAGGATGTAACAATTTTAAAAGAAAATTTAATGAAATTGAAGTCTGAAAACGAGGAATTAATAAATAAGATGAAGAATTGGAATGTTCAAGATCCAAGCGATATTAAAAGTAGTGAACAAATGGTATGTTATTTTTATGAAATTTACTTGAATAAATTTAATTTAATATATTCTTGTAGTGAGTTGGAAGATTGTTTATTTAAGCGCCTGAGCGTATCTTACACATGATGTATTTTCACCCATTTCTACAGCGAGAAATATTATATTGGTAGTGATGTCGCGAGATTGAAATCTTCGGAGGATTGAGCAATCTACAATTGACTCCTTATTACTTCAGCGAAACATTATTTGCATAAGTTTCAGAAAAAGAATATTTATTGACTGATCCACTTCATTCATATTAAATTTTTTCTCCTTTTTATTTCAACTTTAGAAGTAAAGTAAACTTTTCAAGAGATCCGATGTGGAGCAGAAAATGAGTGAAGAGATTAGTCTGAAACAGCAAGGTACAGAAATCTCGGAAATAAATGAGAAACGTTTGCGAGGTATGGGAAATTTTCTTGATGACACGCTTTATAACATACGCTGATCAATGAAGTATTTAAGTAATTTAATAATAGTTAGAAAATTGCGAAATTGTTGGCTTGTTATAGAGTATTGAAATGACTGTAACACCATCAAATTCATTCATTTTTCCTACTCTCTGCTCTTTTCCTGAACGTCAGCTCGAAAAACAACTTAATTCCTTTGTAGCAATTACTATCACACAGTAACTATTAGCATCACTAATGTCATGTTATGATCACTTAATCTGCTACTATAATTGTTGTTAATTATCAAGTAATTAATGATCAATTTTCAGAAGAATTTCAAGCACAGTTGGAGAAACGAATTGAAGAAGAAATGTTAAAAGTAACATCCAAATATGAAATAGAAATCAAAGAAGTCAAAAACAATGCTAACGAAAAGGCTATTTTTTCTCAATGCTAGTAAAATTATATTTATAACATTTGAATGCTCTTAAATCTTCAATTCTAAGAATAGATTTTGCACCTTTTGAATCCTTAAAACTTTGTTGAATTTTTGCAGCACTTCAATAATCTTGACTTTAGATCTCAAAATTGTAGAATTTCAAAGAACTTTTCGACACTAAATGAACTGGGTACAAATTTTCAGAATAAAGAATTAGAAGCGAATATGAATATGCTGAAAAAAGACTGCAGTCAAAAAGCAAAACAAATTGCCGAGCTATCTGATAAAAATAAAGAATTAGCGGATGAAATAAGTATGGTAAAAAGTGAACTTGAAAAGAAAAACCAAGAAATCAAGAACTTCAGCAAAAAGACGGATGAATATCTCAGGTGAAAATTGATTTAATTTGATGAATTAACCATTGGTTTCAAGAGTCCTTTAAAAACCCCAACAAATTATTTAATATAATGACAGTATGAAGTTATGACGGAAATTTTAAATTTTATCAGGAAGCGAGAAAATCAACAAGCTCAGATCCTTGAGAAAAAAATTATAAACCTGAATAAGGAGCACGAAAAAACGATCGAAATGATGAAAAAACATGAAACGGAACTGACAAGCAAGTATCAGAAGCTTCAGCAACAGATCATAACTAAGTTAGAGTTGTTACAATATTTTGTAAATGTTATTTTTTCCCAAACATCTGTAGATGTTTTAAAAATTTATCAGAATTGACTGAAGTTATCGATATTCGAGTATATATGGATGCTTTGTCACTGCGACTTTGCTGAAAATTTTGTCAAAAAAATTAGATGTAAAGTGGATTGGCAATAATTTTTCAGGCCTAAAACTGGCACGCATGGAATACAAACGAATATTGATGATGAAAGTGAAGCAGGAACGAGTAAAATAAATGTGGAATTGAATGAGCAAATGGAACAGTTCCGAAATGCACTTGGAGTGAGATAACATTTTTATGCATTTTGTCGCCATTTCATTCAAAATTGTAAATAAATGTCTTCCCAAAGCTCCACTGAAAACTTTGTTCATTAATTGTTTAGGAAAAAGTTTATTAATTATTTAGGAAAAAGATGCTCTCATATCTCAGCTGCAAAAAGCCCTACAAATTTTGCAAGAATCAGAAACAGAGAGCAAGAAAAACAGATCGGTTTGTTGTTTTTCAACAATGTTATAATATATTTGCATATATTTCGGTTTTGCATACACTAATACAAAATTGAAAAAAATTTCTTTATATGATAGAGAATTATTTTGAATTCACTCATTCAATCTTACTCAGCAATATATCGCTTCAGAATAGTTTCACAGCTGGCGAGGGTTCCAAGAATAAATCAATTACAAGCAATTTACAAATTTTACTTACTGAAACGAAACGACAAGCTAAAAATAACGCGGGAAGTAAAAATGAGCAAGAGCCTGCCAAGGAGAAGAAAAAAGAAAAAGAAAGCGGAAAGGACAAAATGAAGCTAGTATTTTGTACTAATTTTTGTTTCATATTTATCAATAGCAGTCAATTTGATCAAGTTTTCGACTCGAAAAATTAAAACGCAAAATAAACTCACCTTTCGATGTCAAGTTTGAATTTCCACTTTTAATTTTAATTTTTGAATTTAATAAACTCATTTCAGTCATTGCGTAACTGGTACGCCAAGGCTAAAATCACCTAGCTACTCAGCCAGACTTTATGAACGCAGTATTACGAAGTCAAAATCACCGACGGTAGATTTAATGAAGCAGAAAGAGGAAAAAAAGTAACTCATATATTTAAGCATGAAGAATGAACTAGGATCTGGATAATGCTCTGATTTTGTGCTTTATCTGTTAAGACAAAGATATCTAAGTTTGTGGAAGATGTCGAAAGTATGCTGTGACAGTCTCGTTTTCAGAAGTCTGCTGTACCCGGATTTCGAACGACCTTCATCGACTGACGAGCATAGACGAAGTTCCCCTGGACATCAGCTGTCATCACGCTCCAAAAAAGAGCCCACTTCGTCGTCTGCTGGTTCGTCTAATTCGTTGGGTAACAAAGATGACTTGAAAAGACCTGCTTGGAAATTCTAATACAATCGCTGCCAGTTTCAATATTTCTAGTACCTCTTCGTTCCAAATCTGCTGAAACAGCGTACAACTAAATTCATCAGAAGTGATTCAATTCTGCTGCAATATCTTCATTCAATCCAGCGCATTTTTTAGCATATATAGCAGCTTGTCTAAATCAACTACAATCAATTTAACCCGGTTGGGAAAGTTTTGGTAGTCTAAACACAGCACCTTTTCATTTACAGCTTGCTGCAACACTTTACATTAAATTGCACCACAAAATTTTTTTTATAAATTTCGAAATTTAAGTTTTTCTTTGGTTGTAATTTCGAATTTAAAACCTATATAATTCACCGAAACTACGTCCTCGGCTATAATTACTAGTCTGTATATTGTGCTCTTATATCAACTGTACATTTGACTGATGGTTTATTTTGTTATACGTACATTATATACACATATAATGTATGGTAGTTATTCACACTATTGTAAAGCAATATTCTGCACAAATGTGATAAATGTTTTGTTTAACATCATCACCTGATAGTATTCTGAATACTGAATTTCAACAACTATTAGCAGAGGTGATGATGGCTAGAAGATTATGCATATGAAGCAAATCCACATCCTTCTTCCCCTGCAATTTGTTTCTGTTCTTCCATGACCACTGGATCCTTCGTGATGAGAGAACTATTGACGATTAGTTTGCAGAGAAGTAAAAGACACTTTTTGTAAGAACAAGAAATTTGGTGACAAAATTTTACTACCAAAATATATAATGAAAGATGATGTTAATGTTGCTGGCAATTGCCGTATTCTCGCATTCCATCACAACTTGGATCAGTAATTTCAACAACAGACTTTGAGGCAAAGTCTTTGTTAGAAGTGTTGGAATTATTCGCGTCGTATAAACAATGTCCTTCACATGTTGTAATTGTCGATGGAAGAATTGGGAGAGATGGAGTTCACGATGCAACGTTTTCTTTAGAGGCGCTATCGACAATGGTGATTGTATTAAAAAAAAATTATCCAATGTCACGAGGAAGCAAGAAGTCTTGTCACTCTAGCACAGTAACAGGTAATGGAACAGGTAAATTATATTTTTTATTAAAAGCTAGCATTTTATTGTATAATTTTTCTCTAGTGTTTATTACCTAATCTAATTCTTTCTCCATCGTAAGCATATACCATATACTGTAATATGCTCACGTAATACTACCAGCCTTCACGCGGCAAATTCATTGGAAGAACCAAAATAATCGAGTTGTTTACAAACGTATGGGTAGCTTGCATTCATGCATCGGCTCTTATTTGAACTCTTAATCAGACTTGTCAAGAACCTCTTTGTACTGACTCTGCTTGAATTATCCATTCATCTTCAGCACGCGTGAGTGCTTACATACAGCAAAGCAATTATTCATTATAGTCCTCCATTTCGTTGTCATTAATCGTACAACCATTGCGGCTACTTTGACTACATATCATTTCTAATTTCTAGCTTATTCTCCTTGATCCACTGAGTAAATGCTTGTTGCACAAGTGTCCAGAACCTGAAAGTACTCAAGACCGAATCTTGCAGCAAATTTCTTCTTACCTGTGCATTACATGCATGGACAATCTATGAGGTAATTGTGTGCGAGACAAATTAATGAGATCAATTCATTATAGATAACCAAGGAATAACCTTCGAGTTCTTCCCATAACAACTGTTTTCTACAGCCAATGATTCAGTGAAGTTAAATAGTAGTAATTTTAAAACATTTGCAAGACGTAAATCATTTATAGGAAGAAGCAAAAATTCAGCCAAAGCTATCAACTCTTGCACAACTGTATAAAATAGTCCCTCCCATCGTATGACTGGCACGTTTGCTTTTCTAAGCTCGCCTATAATGTAATCAATTACATGTTCCTGTGCTGCATTCTAATGCGGATAATAAAGCAAAGCTGGATTCCATTCTGTGTCATCGATCGATGTGATAGATGAACCGATGAACTGGCCTGAAGGGTAAGACACGGCTTCACATGGACTGCCATATCAGTAGTAGTAATTCGTCTCGAATGCGGCAAATAACTAAGCAATTATAACATGGACAGGACTCATGAGTCTTCCCCTCGAATTAACAGGTAAACTATGCCAATATTACAACCCTATAAATGTTAAACTTTATTACCATCAAAGTAAACCAATTAGAGATGAATCATATCAAGGCATGAATCTAACCAGCCTTACACCTCTTAAGGAAATTGAGCAAAATCTTACGCTACTCATTTGCTGACATTTCCGATGTTGGATACCCGTGTTCCTTTCGCATTCCGCAACCTCTGCCTCATCACTACCCGTTCTTCCCATGGACTCTCAAGCAACTTTCTTTACGTGATTATCACTCGACGTTGCATCATCTATTCGTCATTCTAATTTTACCCACCTACCACACCTACACATACATTGTGCCCAGCTCGGCGACGCTGAAATGAATGCGACATTTCATCGCACCCTTTAGATCAATAATATATCGATCTTTTTCTGTCACAAACTTTCCATTCTGCGTGACAATTAATTCTGCTCCATGCGAGTGTAGAGATTATTGGGTTTGATGAGAGCTAAACATTTTGACATTCTGTTGGCTTGTACTGGAGAGACGGAGACAATTACTGTAAATCTTGAAAAAATATTAATTAAAGAGGATTTCATCTTTTTTCGATCCCCAAACTGATTGAATAAATCACTACTGTTATCTCTCCCACGCTCCCTTCTTCTCTTCGTTACGATATTGATGACCCAAACGGCAATTTAGAACATTTGCTGATCCTCACACTCACACACATACATACACCGAACTTTCCAGTTTTTTTGCTTCAAATGTAAAATGTCAACTTATAGCATTATTTTATTAAATGTTTGTTTACATTCTTCAAGATAAGATGTAAATGCCACCAAGGTGACTCGGAATGGCCAGGGTAGACGTGAAAGTTACGATCGAGCTAAAATTCGTTGTTACCTTTATTCTGATGTGATTGTCATTTGCAGCATTAAAGTGAATGGAAATAAGGGTCATTGTGGACGGGGTCGAACGGAGTGTTTCTGGAATAACGGACAGCACAACATGCGCCCAAATTATTTATGCCCTTGCTCATGCTACGGGACAAAAGGGTCGCTTCGTTTTAATTGAAAAATTTCGAGATACGGTGAGTGTTTAAGCGCTAATTTAGCATTTAAAGAATCTGGATGATGTTTGGCGAAATCGAAAAAGGTTCTTATGTCTAATACCGATCTTTACGGAAGAAACATTAATTGGTAACTCGCTAGTTCCCCAGTTAAAAAACTTTTTCCTAATGTTCTTTCCGGAAATTATTTGCCAACCGACATTAATTTGCAATAGAATCAATTGCCAATTAAAAATCAAATCATCGACTTTTTGATTTAGGAAAGAAGTCTGGCACCATTGGATCGACCACTTGAAATGTTACGGAAATGGGGTATTCACTCACGTTACGTGAGGTTTCTGCTGAAACATCTAGATGAGGGTCCATCATCCGTTGTCAGTGAAACTTATCTTGTTGATACTGATGACCGATTGGTACACTATTCGATCTTTTTGCTTTTAGTCGCTGTGATCAGAAGGTCTTTATTCCGCTGCTCAAAAACCGTATCCGTCATATTTCCCCACATCTTTGTCATCCTTCATATAAGTTGGCTTTTGAGTGCGAACAAAGTTTCCGCTTACTGCCACATAGATTCCACTTTTTGCGAAGAAAAAATTGACATAACCTGGAAAGATTTCTCGTTTTTTAAATTTTGGTTTCTGCCGATTTCAACTATTTTTTTGTGTGCAAATTCTAAAAAAAAAATGTTTAAGTACTACTGAGAAGTTCTTCAAAGAGAAATCGATCCCACTGGTTACTTTCGCTCTTTTTTCCTCCTTATCCTTTGCTCATTAAAATTCTTTTTGTATGCAAATTAGGTCACATCCAATAACATAGCAAAGTTTCTTTTTGTATGTAAATTATGTCACATCCAGTAACATAGCGCTTAGCGAAGGATGTTTTCTGTCTCTCATATCATATCTCTTGCTTTCTTCTCATCATTAAATTTTTGTTTCTCTTAAATTTAAGGAATATTCACACCTGGAAGAATCACCTTTCACTTCAATGGATACTCCTGCATCGCATAGCACACATACCTGCGGTATTGATTCTGAAGAAAATCGAGGAGTGGTCTGTTCCACTGCTGTTCTTCCTTCATTGCCAGGCAAATAATTTTTTAACTTAGAAGCTGCTAGTTTTGATTAGCTAAAATTTGCTTAATTGTTATCTGATCTCTGCATCTTTTTTTTTTTCACCGTTCTCAAAGTTATTATGGATTGCAGAACAGTTGTGTCGTCCAGTTCTCCAAAAAGGCAGCAGCTCTCAAATATTCACCAACGAACGAATAAGGAATCGACCACCTCCACCAGGTAAATTGTCATGTTTGATTAAGCAGTAACATAAGAGAAATGATTGGAAATCTTTCATTACCATTTCCTAGTGATATTTTTTCTTCACTTACTAATTCAAAACGTCTAGTTTTTATTGTGGATATGGTTCTGATCAAAGTTTTACGAAATTTTGAAGCAAAGCAAGGCTACATCAAGCTATGGAATCATTACAGCCTACCATGAAGTAATTGAACAACGTTTCACTTCCTTATCCAGACAGAACACGCTATTTTCATCATTAATACCATTACAATCAGCGGATACTTCCATCGATGACCAGTGGCGCCTTACCGAGTTAGTTAACTATTTTGGCTTCTCGTTGGCTGTTGTTTCAAAACAATTTGAAAAAAAAAAACAAAATTTTTTAATCTCTAAATTCCTTACCTTTCTGGACAGCTGTGTTTTATCGTTGCAAGCGGTGTCCATAACACGAACAACTCACAACTTAATTCTAAAGAACTTGGATAAAAAAGAGTGAAAAAGTGATCGTTAAAGTTATTCCATTTTTAGTTGTGTAACATCCCAGCCAATCAATCTTGATAGCAGTGATGCTTTGACAAGTAAATTTTATAGTTTCTCGTATTCTAGCTTTTTCAAAAGAAAATTTGAATTTATTTCTAGTGAATGAATATTCCCCATTGATCTCTCTAATAAGGATGGTTCTCCTAATTGAAATGGGAAAAATCTTATATCACGATAACAAGGAAATTTTTAAAATAACGCACTTGAGTTAGCTTTAATTTGAATTAGTAAATATTTTTGTAAATTCTTGAAATTTTCTACCATTTTTTTAAAGCTAGTACATGATGCTGGGATATACATTAATTTTCTGTTTTACTTTCCGAAATTGTTAAGTTTTTTACAGGAAAATTGAGCGCTAATGCTTTAGAGGGAATAATTCAAAACCAGAAACAAGTTATCGAGCAACAGAAAGCTTATTTAGCTAGATTGGATCTTGCCATCGACAATGACCAACAACGCGAAGTTATCCAGGTAATTGTGCATGAATAGCTGTTATATTGGCCTAACAAACTTCTGATTTTTTGGGATGCCAAAGTTTTTCAGGTTGAGTTGATCCTAGGAGTTTTAGGTATGAAAATTCCATTCTTGCTCTGCGAGGCGTATTTAACAATTATAACTAACAAAAGTAACTATATGCAATTACGAAAGATCATTTGAGAACCTTGGTTTTTTATGGCAAATCACTGAACAACAAACTTATTTCTTAAATACATCTCAGTCTTTCACATTCCTCTGGAAGCTTAACAAACGCAGTATAATTTGCAAAGCATGGAATTTCAATCTCTTTTTTTCAGTTGAGAAGACAACAGGAAAACTTAAGAGCCGTACTGAATCCGTTACGGGAATGTGATTGGCCAAATCGCTTACAGCATGAACATAATGAATTGCAAAAAATTACTGCATCCATTAGCGAATTTAAGCAGAAATTGGATGCCATCACAAAGTAAGTTTTGTTTCATTGGTTTTCTTTTCTGTATATAACAGTTTCCTTTTTTATGAAATGTGATAGACCCGAAAATCTTAGTAAAAAACATCAGAAGAGACTTTCCCTTTTTTGCGAAGAAGTACCATTCAAGTTTCGAGTGTGGAAGTTCGCTTTGCATATGTAATGAAATTGGCTTAATTAAAAAAATGAATAGTTTCAGAGAGACTTTCAACTTTTTAACTACACTCCTAACGATCAAACATACTGTTGACATTGTTTTCAAATTTCAGTGAAGTTAAGTTGCGAACCGATGAAGAGCATAAATTAAAATGCAGTATACTGGCGATGGAGGAGGAACTCAAACAGCTGGAGGATGATGTTGATATTGCGATACTGTCCGAGAACAACTACTAAGTAATTTATATTTTCTCTTAGGTGTACTAAAATAGCTCGAAATCTCATATTAAAGTTCTCACCACACTCTTCAACTTTATATTTTCCCCTTGCTACGAATTTTAAACACCAATCACTTATCATAATGCTACCACTATTATTCGCTGTATTCACGGTCATTATTTGTGTTTCTATTGTTTAAAAGTTTAAAAACTGGACATGACTCTATAATTCTTCTCTAAAAATAGCATTTTATTTCGGACGTTTTGTAGAGGATATCTTTTTTCCAAGTGCCATTTGACTCGGTCTTTTTTCCAACATAATACTGATTATCATTGCCGAAAAACATCACTTAGAAAAATTAATTTTCCAATATAATACTGATTATAATTGCCGAAAAACATTACTCAGAAAAATTAGAACTTTTATTTTTACCTCCCATCTTTCTTTCACGTTAAACTTTTCCAATTTTTTTTACGAATGATTACATATGATATATTGCTAGAATTATTAAATATATTACTGGAATTACCACAGTATATTAAGGCATTCTAAAAATGTCTAACTAGAATCACTGGATGTATTACCAAAATATTTTGTTAGAGTCATCTAAATGTATTATCGGAATCACTCAGATGTACTATTTTAAAGTCGTCTAAGTGTAAATCTAATATCTGCAGTATGTCTGGACGATTTGGCCTAAATTCATGGATTATGCGTAAGTAGGTTTTAATTGAATTTGATATCGAGTTTAATTTATTACTTATTTATCCTATGCTTCCCTTCCTTAAAATAGAATTATTATGGATTTTGAAATAAATGAGGTATGAATGCCCATAATTATTCGCTGCGCAGAAAAAGTAAAAACTGAAATTTTACTCCTGTCATCTATATTTTTTGGGTGATTTGTTTTATAATGAATTTTCTATTTAAAATGTGTTGAAATTGTATTTCATATACGTTGAAAGCATTCAAAAACGTTATAAATTACTGGTTTCGTCGAATGTGTTCTGTGATTCCTCACCCTTTTCTGTTCTTTACTTTTGAATGCTCACTGATAGGCTATTATTACAGAAGTCAACTTTGTGTGTATTGATTTCTTCTAGAATAATTACTTGAGATTGTGACATGTTTCTTATTTATTGCATGTCGATTGACAGCGCAACATTTCGACCTATTAAAAGATGTTGAAGCATTGAAATACTGGTAGACAGAGTTCACAATTTACTGTACAGTGTCTATTTTCACTTACCTTGATGTGCTGTGTTTTGTATTGATTGTGTTAACTTTGTCAATTGAATAAATGCTCAAATTTAAAGGATTTTATAAGAAGGATAACTTATCTTCAAATATTTGGCAGTTCCAGCCATCTTTACATAAATCCATTCAATTCAAATTTATGTTCTTCCGTTTTATTTTTATTGTCTTTACTGTCCTGTGTTTAATATTTTTTTTGACCGTATTTATTTGTGTGCCGTGCTCATTTCTAGTGTTGTTTTTTCAATTCTTTAATTTGACATGTTTCACAGAAATTTGTTAGGATTAATGAGTAGTTAGTTGCAGGTATGGTGTAGAATCTTTATTAAGCTATCGGAATTTTTTCAAAATCGGTAAAAGATCAGGAGGCAAGAGGGCCGAAATTATTCTACTGTATTTGACCGATTGCAAAATTTGGATCTTGAAATTATAAATTAAATACTGGGGCCTTTAGCTCCGGAAAATTTTTATCCGACATTTTTTTCACTAGACTCCTTGTGATTAGGCCATCGTTAAGGAATGGAACTTATGCAGCTATGAGGTCCCACTTTCTTCATTTTTATTTAGGTAAATGTAGAGAGTTGTAGTAGATTTAGAATTTTTTTTTCAGGTACACCAAAAATTCCTACAGATATGACAAGCTGTCAGGAATTTTTATGTTTAATTACCCGTTCGAGGCGATTTTTTTTGTCACTAAAAGTAACTTGTTGTGATTATTATAAAGAAATGATATTGTAAGAATCAGAACAAAGTTCAGGATTTTCTGCATTTGTGAGACTAAAAACGGAAGAGGGAACTCCATGACAGAGTTGTTTGAAGGTATGATATCGGACAGGGGGGATGTTCATCAGTAGTATTTTTTTGCTGCTGTTTTTCTGACGGTATATTGGAAGTTGCTTTCTAATTTTCTTTCCAAGATTTCATCAAATCTCTTCTCAATTTCTTCCTGTGGAAATGTCAAACTTATTCAATATCCTAGCAGAGAGAAGAGGGAGAAGAAAGAAGAAGGAAGACAAAGCCATAAATTCAGAAAAACATTAAGCCTAATTAATATTGCCCCCCTATCGGAGTCACATTAACTTCTAATAGGTAGCTAGGATGCCATTTGTACTCAGTTTGTGGGTCGACACTTTTCAGTTGTCCGAACGTAGGGCATTTTACATTACAGTCTCATACCACCCCCACCAAACCGACTCGTCTTCATCTCATCTTTTACGGCCCATCAAAACTGACTGATCTTCGATGTCGGGAAGGTTATTACTGAATTTGCTGGCAGGTATGGTTCATGGAGTTGTCAAGTATTCGACTCTTCTATTAAGGGATGATATTTTCACTTTGGTCTTGAGGAAGATATTATACTAAAATTCTTATAATATCTATTCAGGTTCAGTATGGTGCACCTTTAATTCTGATTAAATGTTAGGTCACATTTTATCATTTCTGCTGTTAAATATATCAGTTTTTCAGTATTTCAGGGTTTAAGGAGGCATTTTGATAAGTGGACACAGTCTGCGTTGGGTGTAAATGGTTCCTATCTAAACTAATATATCTGTGTTACGCTATAGCTTTTCAATATTATTAATCAGAACAGCAAAATTCATTTATCTTTTCACAAATTTTAATCAACTAGACATAATTTAATTTAATTAAGTTCTGAGTGAGAACAATGTCGGAAGTGGTATCACAAATGAAGTATCCGCCTGATATATCGAAATCACGATGGGATCAATCGACATTCGAAGGGCGTGCTCGCCATTTTTTTGTGACTACAAATCCGTTAAATCTTTTTGTATCTAAAAAACGATTGGAGGAAGCAAAAAAAATTGTTCTGGATTATAGGTATGTCTTACGAATTTAATATATACTGATAGCTTTAAAAATTTCTTGAAAAAATTCTAGTTATCAAACATTATATGGCTGGCTATATACACGTATGCTGAACATATTCGTAACTGGCGTAAAGCTGATAAAAGGCAGATGATATCCATTGAGCTGGCGGCAAGGTCGAATAACTGGAGATTATATATGATCAGTGTTCAGCAAATTTTAACTTTTATTGAAAAACGAAACTATTAGCAGTTTCTTAGATTTTTGCTTATCGTTTATTTTTCGTTATGGCAGTCATCAGAAAGAAACAAAAATCAAATTCTGTCATGATTTCGATTACTCTGTAGCAAATTTTATGCAACGTTTTGGTTTGTAATTTGTGTAGGTACTTGCAATGGTTGTGCAAATTCTGTAACAGATGTGAGAGAGAGAAATAATTAATTCAATCAAGCTAAATTTTAGATATGGACAGAAAGTACCTGAGAACTTAACGGTTGATGAGTTATGGCGTGCGAAACACGTCTTCGATTCTGCATATCATCCTACTACAAATGAACTTATGATTTTGCCAGGTCGTATGAGCTGTCAGGTACCTGGCAACATGTTCTTGACCGGTGGCATGCTGACTTTCTATAAGTTTGTCATTATTTTTGAAGTTTTTTTGCAAGCTAAACAGTGTATAGTGAGTGAAAGCATTAGTTTTGAAATTTCTCGCATATCACGTTACCGCGCTGCTAACTTTGAATACTTCAACCTTATAGTATTTCCGTTCCAATTTATTATTTTTATAAAGAAATCTGATTCAATTGGCTGCTCTGGCTTGAAAGAAAAGGACTGATTGCTATTTTAAAGCTCTTCATTAGTCGTCATTGTGAAATTTCAATTTTTACTCCAAATTTTTTGATTTGCATTTTCCAAAAAACCGTTTGAGTTTGCTAAGTCAAAAGTAAAAATTCTTGAATATCTCAGAAAAAAAAATAAACGGAATTAAATACCGTATCAAACTTGAATTAAGATCTTCGGGCGCTGTAATATTTTGGCAATGGTTGAACCAGTCATTCAATGCAGTCGTAAATTATACAAACCGTTCGGGTGATAGCGTTTCCAATAAAACACTTTTAACGTCGTATTTCTGCGCAACGAGTGCTGCTGTTACTGCTGCATTAGGGCTCAATTCATTAGTAAAGGTGAATTCGCTTTTTATTAACTACTGGAAAATTTTGAGAAGAAATTCAAGGCGGGTAGACACTAAGGAAAACAGTAAAAAATGCATGAACTAACAAGCCCAGTAAAAAATATATGTATCTCTTGAGTCATCATAGTTTCTCTACCTTTCACGTAAGCGTTACCTTCTAATTGCAAATGTTAGAAATTGCCAACATTTTATCTTTTAGTGCCAGAATCACATGATTTGTTTTAAGAACGCCATATTCTACATATTCTTCATCGTATTTCACGTTTCTTACAAAGCATAAATCAGTAATTATTAAACCTATCACATACCTAAAATTATGATCGTTCTCAAAACTTTGAAAAGTTCAATTATTGTTGTAGTCAATGCCACCGCTGATCGGACGCCTGGTGCCATTTTGTGCCGTTGCAGTTGCAAATTCAATCAATATCCCTCTTATGCGGTCTAAGTTTGTTTTCTGCATTATTTTAGTTAATAGTAGATACGAAAGATTCACTCTTGCTGACGTTTAATTGTAAAAAATTAAATTAAGTTAGTAAATGTGACATTGTAAAATACTTCCATTTAGATTATGCTTCTTTTGCTACTACTCTCTCTGCTAGGCTTTTTCGAGCATTATGAGTTTTAATGATATTTATACTTTCAAACTGACTTTAGCTATGGCGCTTGAAGAGATGAGTACGCATTTTCTTCTAGAGAGTTGGTAGATGGCATTGCGATATGTGATGAAAACGGTAATAAAGTGGGCACCAGTAAGAAAGTAGCACGAATAGCCATAACTAATGTTACGATAAGCCGAATTGGAATGGCTACTCCATCGTTTTGTAAGTGATCTGTTGAATATGTTCAATATCTTTATGTTTTGATTATGAAAGCCGTAGTCATACTTCATTGATTCGAAATCTCATACAAAAGTAATGACGAGAAACTTTTATTTCTTATTACTATTGTCATTATGTTATAGTCTGTATACCAGTTCTGATGAATCAGATTGCGAAGACGAATTGGTACCAGGTAAAACCCCACATTTAATTATGTAAAATTTGAAGCACTGAGAAGGTGTAAGAAGTTCAAATTACAAAAATGCCTTAAAAGTGAGGCATTTCTGTAATTTGAATTTTTGGAATTTGTTTTATTAATCCCATTTTATCCGGTGCAAATTCATAAACAGTAAACAGTGCTAACGTCCTCTCTGATGCAAATTTTTTTTTAACTCAAATCTGTGAATTATCAAGCACGTTCCAAATCACGAATATTATAAAATATGTGGCGTTTTCAAAATTCTTAAAACTGTGTTGCAGAAGCGACCTTGGGTGTCAGCTCCGATACAAACATTGATGGCTGGTTTCATCCTAACATTTGCAACACCCCTGTGCTGCGCCATTTTTCCGCAGATAAGTTCCATCGAAACGAAGTATTTAGAGCCAGAAGTTCAAAATGAAATCAGTAAGCTTCGCAACCCACCTGAACGCGTGTATTACAATAAAGGGTTGTGATCTCATCTTGACTCTTATAATGATAAGCATGTGAATTATTCTTCTGAATCGTTCCTTATTAGTAATCTTGCAGATAACTGTTTCATACAGTTGTGATAAAATTGCATAAAATAGTAGTTTTTCGAAGAATGCAGTGCAGAGGTCATTAATATATAGACGCTACTAAAAATCAAAACACCATAATAAGAAGAATATTAACCAAATTTCAGTTCAGCTTAATGCACATTTTCTTTAAATATTGAACAATTAAATTGTCTGCGTTGGCAATATGATTCATACAATTTATGAATAGTTTTTATAAACTTATGTTCTTCCCTTCAGTTTATTTCTTGGCTGATTTTGGAAAGAACACGAATGCCATGATCTATTTGTTAAACTGCAATTCTAATCATCATCCGAGCTATTCCTTTTGGTATTTACCAATTCGATCAGACAAAAAATATGAAGAATTGCTAGTTCATCTTGTTGGCCATCTTCCGACTTTCATTCTGCAAGCTCACCAAAATCACAAATCTAGAATCGAAAATAAACAAAGTGTCGAGAAGAGGGTTAATGGACAACTGTTTCATCTTGAACTAAACTATTATAAATGGTTGATCCAATCAGGGAAATATTTAAGTAAATGGAACTTCGAATAATTCCCTTCGCAAGGAGCTATGTCTATTTCTTCGGTGAGAGAAAGGGGAAAAAGATGCAAACCAACCAATGACAGTTTCGTCAAATTTTCAAAGGTATGCCTAAATGGCACGAATGATATATTAGGAAAGCACAAAATTCAAGATTAACGCAGAGAAGAAGGATTTGGGATTCTTGAGAGTTTTTTGACTAATAATGAAGACGGTAACCACGTTGAATGTTTTGCATGTGTTTACCTGCTCCAAAGGTTCTGATCAAACTTTTCTATTCATTGTTGTAATGAAATTTGTACATAATATTTGAAGAAATTCAACAATATGATGCAAGAAATCGGACAATATGAAGAGCGAATTTTGGCTCGGCAGTAAAAACGATAAGGGTGCGGAAAGAATCAGCTGGCAGCAAAGTTCAATTTTTGGTTCTTCAAGCAAAACAGCCCTTTTTCCTGTTTCAAACTTCATGTTCCCATTTGCTCTCCTATTTTTCCAAAAATCCCGGACATATTGTTTGCGGAATCCAAAACAACAATTTATCATAGCACAATCAACTATCACAATTTCAAATGATTTAGCCGTCCGAACTTCATTTTCTGTTTGTTCGCACTGTAATTTTTGTGTTGATTTATTTCAGCCACATTCAAAATTGTCATCACCACATCACGATTATTTCTCATATTTTTCCCTGCTAACGAAAACCGTTCAGTGATATAAGTAGTCCAATGATACAAGAGAAGTACCTGTAGCAGTGTAGAATTGCTGAAATTAAACGATCGTACCACTCAAAGTGTTCTTGCATGAATAGCTAGATTCTATTTCTCTCTGCTTAATTTCCGCCTTATCTTTATAAATTGTTTTGGTGATATGAGTCTGAAACAGTTACACATTTTACAATTTACTGTAATATAAGGAAATTAAAGTTGATCAAAATCAATTTTTTATATATTTAGAGCAAATCCCGTGAAATTTCGTATGAATTCACAAAACATAATTATCACCTTTATCTCCTTTGTTGTAAGATCCAAAATTTTCTCGTAGAAATCAGTTATAGGACTATCCAACATTATTGCTTCACGTTGTGGATGCAACAAACTTGAGGAAAAAAAATCAAACATAATACATGCTATTCAATCGAACTACCTCTATTATGATTCAAATATAGATACAGATTAACAATATAGTTCGTTAAAAACAAGACTTGTTATAAATGTAACTGCTTTAAAATTGACAAACTGAAAATTACCGATAGAAAATTGCAAATGCAACGAATGGCATGGAAAGCATCATTGTTATGAAGTAATTGATCGTGCCTCGGCTAAGTCCTTCCTGAAAATCAAATGGTTATTTGACTTTTAAGTGGTTTTTAAAGTAAAATTTAAATCAATTTTTCTTTAGTAGTACTGGATTGATACTCTACTTACTGCTACAGTAATGATATGTAGAGTGACAGATCCATATGATTTGCCATCAATAAAACATTCATATCGTCCCTCATCTCGGATTACCATTAGCGGCCAAATCTAACATAATTTAATATCGCAGATAGTGCCATTTCCATAATTGCGAAATTTTAAATTTACAGAAAATAATATAAGACTTTGAATGATTTTATAGTCTGTCGTGATATCTTTTTTCAGTAAGCTAAACCTGAAGATATTTCAGTGGTGTGAGCTTGACCCTCCAAGACAACCGAGAATCAGTAATTATTGGTGAACCATCCAGATACCATTCAATGTTTGGCTGGAATTACAAAAGTAAAGTTTTTAAGAAGAAGTGTAACAACGTGAACTCAGAATAAATCAAAAGATTTAAGCTGAACAAGTTATTGGAATTTGTGTGCACTGCAGAAACAAGTATAGTAGTATTTCAGGCAAGTAGTAAAAGTGGAGGAATCGACTTTATGTGACAGACAAACAAATATGTCACCTTATATTGAACTACATTATTATTAAATATTTATTTCATCAAGCTTAGTAAACTTGGAAAAAGTTGAAAAAAGAAGTAATTATCAGACAGTATTAAGCATACTTAGCACGTGAATGCATTTCAGTAATTGCGAGATATCAGTATTTGATTGATTTTGTAGCATTTCTCAATTATTCTTACAGCGCCACGAAAAGTGCAAATGTTTAGAAACAGTTGAAGCAAGCAAACAAAGAAATCAGATTTCTTACTTCCTTTACTTTTCTTCTTGTTGGACATTCCAATATCAAAAATAATCCTTCGATCAGCTCAAAATCAAAATCAACATTTTGCAACCGCAATTGGTAAAACGATTGTTTTCCCAAAAATACTGTCTTCGTTATGAATCTTTTTTTCATTAACCAGTCTTGCTTTTCCTTTTTCTTTTTCCTCATCAACCAAGGAGATTTTCCAAAATATAATTTTTTCAGTTTAATTCCAAATGTCTTTAGAATCCTGCAACTTCGCATTTATTTGTAAATTAAAGCACTCACTCGATTATTTCTAATTATAGGAATATCATTATAATTTCATCAACAAGTTTTGGATTTTCTTAAACGATTGTTTGACAAACAACTCTTTTTGGTTCAACTTTTGAAATGTAGTAGCCATGTTAGATTCTTAAATATAAAGCAAAATAAATCATCTCCTTTCATATGCTTAGATTCTATGAAATTTTTTGGAGAAAAGTGAGAAAATTGTTGAACTTTTTAAAATTTTAATGGCAAAATGTTGTGTAAAGTTAAGAGGAAGAAACAAACTTCGTGGGTTGAGGCGGACATAAACCTCTGGCTGATTGCTTGTCGTATTCGGCAGGTTCGAGCATCGCGCATTCCAACAAATCCAAGTGTCCCAATGGCTTAGTGGTCCTCCTGATGGGTAGTGATACTTCTTGTTTATTACCATCGCACAATTTCATAATGAACATAACGAAAAGTAAACAACCGTCATTGCTCATCATATAGCACATAATAATTTCCAAAGTATTTCAAAATTCAGTTTGATCCACATTTAAATATTTGTTTTCGTTCTCCCAGAGAAAATCCGACAAATTTAACAGGGTGAGATGATATCAAAAATTTTTTGTTACGGTCACAATAAATTTATTCAAAGTTATAGTAGTTGAGAAAGATGCGTGAACATCTTCAGAATGCCTAGATGAAAGACTATTTTCAATTTAACGTCATACGCCATAGTTACGTCTTATCTAACTATTCCGCTCATCTTCTATTGCTTCATTGGAAAATCTAATCTGTCCAAAAAAACATGGCAGTGCAACAAGTTTTGTTTTTGAAATTCGTAAATGCCAAACTGAATTACTCAAATTATTCATGACTTTTTTTTAAATTTTTATGATCACAGTCTCACAGTTTTGCTTAATGTATGGAAATTTCTTTGATTGCAAGCATGTGTTAACCAACTTCAGTCAATGTAAAAGTGAAGAAAAAGGAACTCAAAGCAAATAGTAATGAATGATCGATAAAAGAGCATCATCTCCTTGACATCGGGAATAAAATTCAAAATTGTGGTTGCTATAGAGATATCGTTGGAATTCCACCGTTACGTAATACACTGCTGAAGACCGATGGAAACAGCCAGTCAAAGTGTAATGTCATCCAAATTTGTTCAATGAATGATGTTCATTTTGCTTGATTACCTCAATAATTTCTATCGTACTTTTCCAA
This sequence comes from Acanthocheilonema viteae, assembly GCA_900537255.1. NCBI lineage: Eukaryota > Metazoa > Nematoda > Chromadorea > Rhabditida > Onchocercidae > Acanthocheilonema > Acanthocheilonema viteae. The sequence continues at coordinate 37,309 of UPTC01000051.1, read as the reverse complement.
GATGACAATAAGACTCCTTTCTTCTAATTTATTCCTTGAAATCTGAATTTTAGAGAGTAATTATATATAATAGTCTTTCAGGTTCAACTCTTCTTATACCGAAACGTTAAATGAAACAGTAATTTTTATCACTGAGCGAGTGTAGTAGGATTTGCTATGATGGTTGATAGTGATTCCGATAATATTGCAAATTTGTTCAAAGTATGTTTGTAGTATTTGCAAAACTAAAAAAAGAATATTATTTGCTAACCGATACCACATAGCTTTATTGCTCGAAAGATAATCACATAATAAACCAGTATTAATTGCTAAGGAATTATCTACTGAAATATTCAGTCGTTAATTTTTGATTAACACTAACCTTGAGATCTAAACCGCGTGTACTACTTTTATTTAAGATTATTTCAATAGTCATTTTTCAGGACACTGATAATTTAGATGAAAAACTATTTGGGAGAAAAAAGGATGTTGCATCAAAAAAAGGTCTTTCAAACATCGATAATTTGCTCGGTGATCCTCAGAAGGTTCATTTCTTTTCTTTCCTTCAATATTGAAAAGTTCATGAAAATCATCTATACCAACATTTCTTATTAAATCTCTGGAATTAGTAAAAAGAAGATTATTTACTTGTGGTTTTTTAGTAGTTATGATAAATTTTATCGTTTTTTTATCCAACGTTATACATCATTTCAGGAGAAAAAAGCCAAAAAAAATATTGACGACTTTTTTCCTACTAAGAAATCGACCGTTTCATTTGTAGATGAATTAAGTGATACTGAACTTCAGCAGGTTTTTTGTTTTGCTTTGTTTTCTTTGAAATCAAAAACAGCTTCTCTTCTTCATTTCGTAACAACTTAAATGCACTTATCAGTACATTTTAAAAATTTCAGCGAGAACAAACAACAAGATCAAAAAGAAACAAGTCGGAGCGTTCATCAACGTGAGCACACCTTCATATTTCTAAAAACTTCCTTTGGTTTATTTTACTGTCTATGTTAACACACTGCTTTTATCTACCGCTGATACGACCATCCACGTCAACCTTCGCGATTTTCGCACCACATTGGCTGACACCGCGGAAGACAAACTCCAGGGCATTTTCTAAAGCAGCTTTTGTGAATGAATACGAAGGTGAACAAATTGACGATAACTTCGTTGCAGTATGAGAGATATACCTTCCGCTGCGACAACTGGTATTTATCAAACAAAATTGACGAATAGAACAGCTTCCGATTTGGAAACTTTATTCGCACCAGAATCCAAGTAAGCACTAGATCTCTTTTGAAGAATGGTGCATGTTCTGGTCGTTGCTGCAGATACTAAAAAAAGCAGTTTTCATGATCCTAAGATGTAGATCTATACCTTTAAACGATACCAATCAAAAAAGGATAGCATAGCTCATACCTGTAATTAACCATTATAGATATTTGACTTGCACAAACCGCGCTCCATACTGAAATTGCCTTCTGCGGTTGTTCCAGTGTTAGTGTCAGAAGGAAAGCGGGGTTTTCTGAAGCACTTTGATAAATGGATTATTGAATCAATTTTATTATTATAACTGCAACATAAATTAGCAAATATGGCAATAGGTACGGAGCCAGCAGTTGGACAAGAAAAGGAACTGAGAGCAAAGCTGATGAAAGCGGACGATATGAGGATTCAAGTCGACTTGAATCAACAAAAAGTCAAAAGAACCGGATGACAAGCACACTGCTTGAAATTCCTGAATATGATCGCATGCAGCGGTAAAGATGCAATTCACTCGAAATGCTTTTGCGCCTTACATTTCAATTAAAGAAGTGGGAATGGTGAGATAATTTGCATGATTCCGAGAACTATTACACCTGCTTTCCTATTGATGTTATTGATTGTAGAATGAGAAACGAAATTAATCGTCTAAATCGGGAAATAGAATCCCTAAAGCGTAAACAAACGGCACGAGAAAAAGCATTGGTGGAAGAATGGAGAGAAAGGATGAAAATCCGAGAACGGCAATTTGAAGAAGAATTTGCCGATTTGGAAGAAAATCACCGGTCATGTTTTTTGCAATTAGTTTAATACTTATCAAATTGATGACTGGAACATAAAGCAAAACTAACAATATTTGGTATTTTCTAGTCTTTTAATTTCTAAAATTTTGTTTAAATTTGCAGGAAGCAAATGAGTCATTTGAAAAGTGACCACGAAAATGTGTCCCAATCTATTCGTGATATGTTCCATAGTCAGATCGAAACATTAACAAATGGACAAAAAGAATCAAAGTTTTCTTTTTGGCAGTAAATCAATCAATGATTATATATTTTAATGAAGTCCTGTTTCCAACACTTCTTTTTTCTAGGAATTATGAGGAGATGCTGGACAAAGTAGATGAATTGATTGCAAAAATAAGCGAAGTGACGACAAATTTGAATAAGCAAACGGATAAAAACAACTCCGATCAGAGCCATTACATTTCATTCAGGGAACAACAGCTCGAAATTCGAGAAGAAAGGTTGGGAAACAATCAGACGGTATATCAGTAGAGAAATTATTTCTGTTTCTATCTCGGTTTCACATCGTTGAAAATTTAGCAATTATTGGCTTGGTTATTCGTATCATTTATCTTCAAAAATCATGCAGCGGGAATCAATGCATATAATTAAAATTTTTCAGAATCAAAAAGGAAGAGGAGTGGCTGACGAATGAAAAACGACATGTGATTGAATTAAATTTGAAACTGAAAAGTTTATACGACAGTAACGAACAAAATACTCTAAAAGTTGGTGCCCTAAGACATTTTAGTGTAGCATCAAACGCTGGCTTGGTGCAGAGCATGTCAAATAATATCCGGTAAAATAACCCAGTCGTCCGATGATTCTAGAGTGGATGATGTTCATCAACGGTCAAGGTCAAAAATTCCAAATGAACATTAGAGTTAGGAAATCAGAGCAGTGGATTTGGTTGTATATAACTGACTGTTATTGTAATTAGTCCTTTCTTCCAAAAAGATACTCAAACTCGGATTGCGAAAAATGTGATCGTTTATTTCCTGCAATTTCTCACATACTTAATTTATTTGTGTTGAAGTTTGATGTTAAATTCTATTGCAATATAAGTAAATGATAAAATATAAAAAATCCCACAAATGACTCATTTTGGGAAAAGTGGCAAGTACGTGAAGAACGCCAAAAATTGAATGCGGAAAAAGAAGCATTTAAAAATGAGCAGCTAAGAATTCTGAATGCGGCGGAACAACAAAAGATCGAGATTGAGGCTTCAAAGGTTACATCATTTTGCATTATTGTTGTTGAAAAGGACAAAATTGTTCTTCAAAGTAAACGTGCATCAGATATAAATCAAATTTTTCTTACATTCTCATAAAGATCTCCTCCTGTATGACCTGAATATGCAGTGGAACTATTAAAAGGCACATTTCCAGAGCTTGACAAAAATGACCACTTTCATTTTTCTTTTGCAGTCCAATTTTCTCCGTGACCAACATGATCTGATAATACGCGTAATGGCTGCAAAATCATCGCTGGAAGCTGAAAAGAGTGCATTCGATTCGCAACGTCAGCAGGATGTGTCAAGGTTGAAAATGGAAGCCGAACAACTTGATCATAAATTGAAAGAGGTGGATCGTCATTTTCTACGCGTGACGGTGAAGATCATGGAAAGAGTAAATTCTATTGTTAGCTGTTTAAATGATCAGAATTAGTTCGTTTTCAGGTGCAAAATGCTGAAGACATTTTACAGAATACGCAAAGAATTTATGAACAGAAATACCAACAGGTATTTCTATTTTCTACTTTATTTTAAAATCAAAAGCTATGCTAAGACTCATAATAACTTCCCTTTTCGTTTATTTCCAGCTGGTGACATTGGAAAGAGCACTTATAGACGAATGTTTTGAACTAGAACGATGTCGCAAGCAATTGGAAACCGTTCAAAACGACACTCGAAAGAAACGCAATTCAAGAAATGAACAGTTTCAGGTGAGTACCAAAAACAATATATACACCGATGACCCACTATCTATGCAGACAGGAATTCAGATTCGTCGAATCCAGCTATGATTTATGGAAATTCCCGTTTTCCTCTATCCAAATTTGTCATTTCGAAACTGTTTTCAAGAAAAAACCTAAATAGACTGGTTTGCAGCAAGTAATACCAATGATGGATATAAACGGGCCGGACTTCATCACAGATCCGTACATCGATGAAAGGCCCAACCAAAGGTTACCGACCGTTTTCGCTGCTTTGTAGCACAAATATATTCAAATCGGAATTTGTAAAAATTCGAAATATTTAGTCTTGTACCTTTTTCAGAGAGAAAAAGGCCTACCATGCAATATTAAAGATGCATGCTAGAACAATGGAGAGTGCTGATTCAGAAAAAAGTCTAAATACACAAGCTTAAATATTCAGTGAATACTAAAAAATAAACTTATTGAATTGCGAAGTGTGGAAAACCAAAGAAACTTGATACGCTTCATTTCTAGGCTAACAAAACGGTAACAAATGCGCATATAATTGAACAACGATGTCATTTCAGTAATATGTTGAAGGTTGAGATTTATTGCATACATGGAAGATCGATTGAAAGATATGCTAACAATTCGACATCGAGCTCTAAAATTATCAGTCCTACAAAAAACGAAGAACAAACAAGATGTGAGAATTAGTGACAAAACCTGTATTAGCAAACAACAGTAATAAAAATGCATAAAAACTGGAAGCATTTCCCGTTTGTCATTTCGACCCGGAAGAGACGATCTCGAAAATAAAACTTCGCGATGTCAAGAACTTATATTTCAAGTGACCATTGAGATCACTTCAAAAGTACCTAAGCTCACATGAACATTGTGCAGATGGGCAGAAGCGATCTTCTGCACATATGCACAATCACAAATTGTCATGTGATAGAAAGATTGTTGGATGATATAGGAAATAATCAAATATCTTAAATATCTAGAAAAAAATGAACTCACGCGAATTACAACGAACAAAGATTTCAACGGAAACAAAAAGGTTTTGAAAAACGGAGATAGATATTTAAAAAATGAGGTGAGCTAGTTTGAAATGAATAATATACAAAGGAAAAATACGGCTTGGAGCATATAATTATACGCATTGTTCTGCCAATTCATAATATTTATTTGCTAGTTTTCCTCGCATAGCTTCCGTTGCTGAAATAGCCGCCTCAGTATACAAATCATATGCTTTCGTTAAGTCTTGCAAGAGACCGTATCCACCTGGAAGGAGCAATAACTATGAATCACAGCAATGAACCAATCAACTGATGATGATACTTGACATCAAAATGTATTTTGTAGTGAGTGGGAGAGAAAAATGTAATGCGACAAAACTCGATTAAGGATACCTACCTATGATTTTATTGTTAGTTATTGAATATTTTTAAGCTGTATTTGAAAGTATTTTGGAACAAAATATTCATGACACAATACACGATACATATTTATCTAATTAATATGATTAAGCATTTTTTTTGTCATTTTTTTCATGATATTTTAATCCATAGAAAATTTCTTGCTTATTACTTTAGTTCAATTTCTTGAATAAGATCTGTCTAGAAATATCCTGTTGACAATCTCGACTATAATTTTGTGGAGGAAGAAGAGAATGAGCAGCTAGTCTGTAATCTTCACTGCATTTTCATAGCAAAAGACATGCATTCTAATCCATCTGGTAAGAGACAAAAAGGAACTAGTCATATATGGAAGGACGAGAGAAGAACAAACAAAAAGTGAATTCCAAAAGATTACATTATATATCCAAAACAGTTAACACCAATAAACTATAGATATTTACATACCTTCTTTATACATAACTGCCATTCGCTCCAGCAACTCATAACGAGGACGGACACCTTCGTGAGGTGTTTCGTTTTCGTTTGCTTCTGCACTTTGAAGAAAATTTAAACCTTTCTCATACCAAGCAACAGCTTTGGGCCACGAAGGTTTTCTGAAAAATTTCCAAATAATATTTACATGCTCGATGACTTTTCTTCCTTTTATCCATATCAAAAAAACAAAAAAAAAGAGGGAGAAAAAATATTTCGTTGCTTTGATTTGGACTAATCCAACTTTTACGAGCCCACAAAATGAACTAAACGAAATCAATATTTCAATAGCAACTTCATTGGTCCCAGAAAACGACCCGTTTCATATGCCTGTGCAACAAAAATGACGGCGGATTGGTCGCCCATATCTGCAGCACATTCCATAAGCTCGAAACCAGTCCCTTCCAAATCGTCATTTTCCCACACTTCTTCACAAACTACTTCTTTGAGCAGCTCATGAGACTGACCTAAATATAACAATAAAAATGATATTAGATCCAATCTTTCATTTAATAGAAATATGATAAGTATAAGAAAGAACCAAAAGCCATTTTAGCCATGGTACTTATCGCTTCAAGAACTCCACAGCGTCGAGCAATGTCAAGATGATAAAAAGCCGCATTTTTGTCGTACTCAATATAATTATCTGAAATCAACTGAAATTCTTATTAAGAAGTCTTTTTCTTATCACAACGGCAATAGTAGATGATGAAATTTTTTTTACTATTCTCATTTTGATATCAACTCTTTCCAACTTAGAAAAGCTACAAGAGTATAAGACACAAAACGGTTAGCACCTTTATTCTTTTTGTTTTCACAACTATTCGTAGAATAAACGTTCTCTTTCTCGGAACAAACGAAGGCTGGTTTTTCAACAAATTGTCCCAATTCGTGATAACGCGCAAGATCCAAATGTATCTGAAACATCATAACAAGAACCAATATTCCTGAAAGATTTCAGCTATAAGGAAAATGCCAGGCGTAGGCTTTCAACAAGAGCTTGAGATATCAGCCAACAAGTCACTTACCCGTCATAAAGTTGGTTTTTTTGACATCTATACACACTAATTTGATAGGAAATCCTAAGTCCTATATTTGTAATCATCAGGACTCAAAGCAGCATCTATTGCAAATGTTAAACCATGTAGAAGGCGACATGCAATAGAAAATATCAAATTTACAAAGTTACCTGACCAAGGATGCAATTCGTACCACGAATTTTTTGCGAGAATTCAGAAAGTTCTTTGAATTGCAATTCCGATAAGAGCCCCGCTGGTCGTGAAAATTTACGCCTTTCACACCAATATGCTTCTCTTTCTGCTTCCTGGGTAATATGCTGCAGGTAAATTTAAACTAACTTCGCCTTAGCTTAATTTAAGGATTATTAGAGCATATGGTTTACTAAACTTACTCGCGTCATTCTCGCACTGCAGCTACTCAAACTTCCGGACTGAGGATCATGATGTATTCGTTCTTTCATCTAAAATTTGTTCAGTTCTTCAGAAATTTAAAGATATCAATCACCTCCCACCATATATTTTTTTTAATTGTATATTTTAAATTTAAATTTGTAATAAAGTGAGACAAAAAATGAAAACAAGAATCATCATCTTTTCACGATAATCTTATACCTCACTATCAGCTGAATCGAATAAATTTGAGGCACATGAGCTGATGAATCGTGTTTTAGCCATAGGTTTATCAGAGTCATGCACAATTTGCTCAAAATAATCGTTAGAAAATCGCACATCAGGATATTGCATATCAGTGCTGTTTTCATCACAAAACGAAGATGCTATAAAAAATAAAGCCTCGATATGAACATTGCTAGGATTTTTATTTCTATAAATTATAGCAAAGTATTACATGGCATAATACCAGAATCTTCATATCTCACCGTCAAGATGGACCGGTAAAACCTAAACATCGTTCAAACATAGCTGGATATATATGAATCCCGCATAGGCCCAGATGATATGCTATTGTCGAAAAAATAAAAACCTGTATAACTGAAAGATTTATGTATAAAAGGATGGGATCTAAAACTAAACATAGACGATTGCATCAGTGTTACTGTTCGCTGCCTTGTCATCGAGCTATTATAATGATCGCATATGAAAGCTAATTCCCGAACTTTATTTTTTGCATGTTTTTTTCCAAGCTTAACATAAACACATACTTACCTGAAGAACGTCTTCCTGAGCTGTTCACGGATGCTGTTCTGCGTCGCAGCTCTTCCATAGCATCACCTGTTTCTTCAACAAGAGATGAACAAATGCTTGCTGGTCTATTACTACTACTTCTAGTCAGTGAACCCCAATTCTAAAAAATTTTCAATCCTACTAATTACATTCGAGATCATGCTATAAGAAAATGATTTAATATAAAGTATTACTGAAGAGAAAATATCAAGGATCTTGATACTAAATAAAGATCCATATTTCATACGATATAGTCAGTTATCTTTCTCTTTACCAATCTGATTTCCAATTCTTCATAAATACTAAGTATTTACCCTTTCGACATTACCACCTCCTTTAAGAGCATTTCTCTCGCTTTCAGAAAGATCGAACTCAGTCAAGCACATTGATCGACAAATGTCATTGCACAAATGGGAATGGAAAAATAATGCCATTCCTTTCGTACCAAGATTTCCACTACCATAACCTTCTCCAGTTGCCTGAATTTCCTTAATGAAGTATGTGACAACGCTTTCGGCTAACATATAAAACTATGCAATTGAAACTGAACTGAAATTAAAGGTTTTGAAAACTAAATTAGGCACTTATAAGGTTCCCAATCTAGCAGTAACACCACCAGTTTCAATCTTTTCGGGTTTGTGAGATGTAAACCATAAAGGAAGAACACAAAACATAATTTTCTCATCAATTTCAGCACTGATGGAGAATTCAAAAAAAATAAACTGAACAAATATATTGATAAATTTTGCAATTTTGCAAGATACAAGAGGCATACGGTATGTATTTGCGGATCGGTGTACAAATCTCCCACTCCTTGAATATCGACAACAATCAATTGATGCCCACTTCGTTCAAATGTAAAGTGACTGAAGGCCTACAAGTGTCAGCATATCAAAAATCAACACTATATCGCCGTTAATTTCTCATATTTCAAAAATAATTTGTAAGTGAAGCACATAACTAGCATATCTGTGATAACTAACCTGAGGCGTCTTGCGACAAACATCTGTTACAAAGCCAGAATTGGAGTTGTATTTAATGTATTCGCCTTCTACGAAACGTTCAAGATGATAAAATGCATATTCATCTTCATCAAGAAATTCCAAAATGCATACTTGAATAATGTCAATCTAAACAATTTTCGTAAAAAAATCTAAACATATGAAAAAAAATTGCCAATCTTAACATATAAAAGTTAACTCTTATTCAGACATTTAGTATGATAGGTCTTGTCTTTGCCAAACCAAATAGAATTACCTTTTTAGGTGGATGATGACGATTAAATTCTTCAGCCCAAAGTTTGCTATCCATTTGCAACTTTACATCTTCGAACAACACCTGCAATAGTGGACGTCTATTTCGGTATATTTGCCAATAAAAATCTATTCGATTATACGAAATTAAATGTGGATAAATTATGTTGTCTAGCCAAACTGGTTAACGACTACAATCATGAAAGACTGTACAGTGATTAGAACAAACAAAATAACAAAACTGAGTCTTTAGATAGATTTTCAAAAATCTTAATGATAAAAATCCTTTTTTCCCACCTCTTTTATTTCTCATAAGCCGACCACATGTAAATTACAAACCCGAATGCGCTAAATCAAAAATGGCAAACTTCTTTATCAACACTTCTTATGTATTTTTTGGCAACATAGTTCTGTGCATGGTCCCAGTCCTCATTTTTACCACGCGATCCAAGTTTTTTCAAGCGATAACATTCGCGCATTGCGCCTCGAGCAAAGGGCTTCAAATAATACACATGAGTAAACAAATAACTATGCTCAACTCTCGAGTCACTGGAAAAAATCATGCGGTATAAAACATTACTCATTTAAGTGCCAAATGATTAGCTGGCTAGAATCATTTATGAACATTTTCTTTAACTGATGTATTTTTAACACGCAGATATTTACAATTCTACTTCAAATTGACAGGTGAATTCAGTCAGTGTTTAAAAATAACCCTAAGGTAATACAGAGTGCAATATAATTTATGGAAGAACACTGAAAAATTAAAATTACAACACCTCCGGATGCAATTTCACTTTCACATCATCAACGGTCCAGCACTGTTGTATACATGAATAACGGTGGCGTTTACAGTCTCTTACAGGTAATTTATCGAAATGGAATTTTATCCAAGAATCATCTGGATGTTTCACACACCTAATATAAATAAAAAGGCGTTAAAAGGAAGCATTACCAACTGCATCTACAGAATTTCAAATCACTGCTAGAAAAAATTAGAATTGAAATGATATAAGTTGTGTGGTGGGTGCAACAATTTATATAAATCCAGATGGCATGGACATAACTGCAGAAAGCACAAAATACCATGACGCGAGTTGTTGCCATCGATGTATTAGTTCCCGATTTCCTTCGGATAAATGCGGTAAATGCTGGTTATGTCCGATATGCTGACAATTTCTATTATCTAAAGAGTTCAACTGACCAAAGTCCAGCTTTACCGACTCCTAAAATCACGAGAATTATATGAACAACACAATGATATCAACATCTGTCAAGTACTGCTTACGCTTACAGAAATGTCCCAGAGAGGTTCGAGCGATTGCCATTCTGCCGAGTCATCCAAATGTTCGTTTTCAGCACCATCGTCCTGCAACAATCAGACCAACCATACACTAAAGAGTGATTTTAATTTCAATTTAAAAATTGATGAACCACAAGAACTTTTTATCAATAAAATAAAATAAAACTTCGGCTCACTCAAAATTGCACTCAGCGTCGACAGATCAAACACATACATATTTCATGAAAACAAAATCTCTTTAAGGTAATCTCGAGATATCTTGAATTGGAATCTTTGCTCGCAGATCCTACATATCTCAAGCTGGAAATTTTGAAGCCTTCCATTGAAGAGAAATCTAATGTAGCAAACAGAAAAGAGGAAACAAATCTATAACAGCTTTCTGTAACATCTATAACAAATTTATAACATCAATGTGTCCAATCTACATCAATCTATATTCTCACTATAAAACTCATAGTACCTGTATTGGCGAAACAGAGCCGACACATTTCATGTAATTTTCAATCGAATCCATAAAAAAATACTCAATAAAATCAATGATCTAACTTTCTTTCCATTCCTGTAATAGCAAAAATCGGAAGATTGGAACCGGAACAATGGAATTGGAAAACTAAATCTTTCCATTACCTATATAAGAAACAAACATAACACTTTTAGCAATATCATTCCTGAAAATAATCGAAACAAACATGAAGCATTACCACTGCAAGAAAAATTGTGCTCACGATAGCGCAACTATTACAAAAATTATAATTATGATTCAGTAATTCAGTACGAACAAATTCTCCAAGTGCCACACTATAAAATATATAAACAAAACGACTTTTGTTTTTATGACTCGCATAATCACAACTGCAGATTACATACAATATAAGGTTCTCATATGAGACAAAAAAGACCTATCGGAATCACCGATGAGTGAAATTCAAGCGTACAATAAGCTGAAAATCATAGGAAGTCTATGTCTGGTGTGCTAAGTCTCTAATATTCCTCCAGCTTCCTCATAAATCTCACTACCATCCCTTAGTTCGATATGTTCCGATCATATCAGCATTTCCCAACCTTTGGTTCGGGATGTTGATGGTGATGGCACACCGTTTATACCAACATAGCCATATCAAGACATCAATCCCGAGCTTTCTGCAATAGTTTGCCACTTTTTCCTCAAATATTACCTTATTGCACATTAATCCTCCAAGCACCAAAATCCTGTCAGTAAAAACAGTGAATCTGAACAAAAAAATTAAACGATCGGCTATAACTGGCGATACGATCGGAACATATCAAACTTTTAAGGTAAATACAGCTGCAAACATTTTAACCTAGCAAACAGAATTTCACACTGCCCTCCATTAGCATGGATCGACATCGTCTAAAATGCATGTTCACGCTATTCTTTATGATCCTCAGGTAACAAACCAACTTTTGGAGACTCCGAAGCTAATCATTTCGCGAAAGAATTACCGTCAGAACACACACAAAATGAAAGTGGCATCGGTTTTGACTGTGCTCAAAACAGCCTCATCGCCACCCATCCAAAACATCATAATCACCTACCGAAAGCATCTTTTATGGAAGAAAAACAGTATTGCTGATCTAGATTTAAAAATTTCAATCGAAAATACTACAAATGCAATGCGGAGTTACGACATATTTATTCGTCGTATCATAGTCAAAATTTTCACAATCAAAAAACAAATAAAGCAACGACAATCGTTTATTAATAACATCAAGAAAATACATCATTTGCATTGTAATCAATCAGTGGATAATACTCCACCTTCCCATGCATCGTCCCACGAAAAAACCAGAAGGGTACTTTCTTCTCCACAAACAATACGGATAGAAAGATTATTGAGCAACAAGATCCAACATGAAATGGAAATGAAAGAAGACAAAATCGGTGGATATTTCTAAACACGTTAATACCAATATCATAAATTTACACTTTTTAATATCACCATGTGGTATGAAAATAACAATGTGAATCCCGCTTCTTACTGAACATTAAACAAAACGCTAATATCAATACATAGTGCTTTGAAGACTACATAATATAACGCTAAATTTAGAAACATAATTCAAGCATTCTGTATAACTTCAACAAATAAAACGTTTAAAACATGAACAAAATAAAACGAATGATCCTAATACAGATGAGTTCCAGAAACAAATGCAAGTACTCTTTAATGTTATATTGTCAAAAGTCAATTTAACTTTTTACAGTTAATGTATCCGTTTCACTTCAACCTTCAGAACATTGTAGCATTTTTCAATAAAATTGGCAAACCTTTGCTTTCAACATCTGAAAAGATACCGAGAAGCACCACAAAGTGCT